>JANRGW010002758.1:0-19031 GCA_024733675.1 Psilopsiagon aymara | reverse complement strand
ACTCCAATAAAGTACAATGAAGCAAGAGCCTTACCCCAAAACCCATCTGTGAAAAATGCTAAGATAGCAAATACATGCTGAAACCATGAACTTGAGAGAATCAAGAGCAACAACTTCCAGAGCCAATAAATCAGCATTGTCACGAGTGGCTATTAATCCTGTCGTTATCCCAACCTTTTGTGCCCCACATTGGGCGCCAAAAAGAACATTGGTGTTATCAGCGCTGTTCTCAGGCCACAAGTCAAAAACACAGTGCTGCACCAGCTACTAAGAAGGAGATAAAATGACTGCTGCTGCTGAACCCATGACACTCCCCAATTCGAGTCTGCTTTCCCATGATGGTGATTTCCCATGAGAGTGATTTCTCCTTGTCCTTTTCTCAGTTCATGAGCATTTTGTTATAGTTTCTCTCCCCTAACCAGCTGAGAAGGGGAGTGACAAAGCGGCTTTGGTGGGCACCTGGCATCCTTCCAGGGCCAACCCATCACACTGAATGACATCAATTAACAGATGAGAGTGGTCATTCCAAAACCAGCTGGTCAGTAATATCGGGAAAGCAGTGGCTTGTTAACTGTGGAAGTCAAGACAGTATTTATTCACTGGGAAAATGGAGGGGCTAAATCAAAGGTAAGGAGTAGCAGATATAACATAGCCCTATGAATGTTATCTGGATGTCATCATTCTGTTGATTTTCTCCCAGAGTTCCCATCAAATACACATTTGTAACTATGTGGACATGTTTTGTAATTTAGCCCTGAGCTCTAACCTGAGTGACTGCTCATTAGATGACTGAACAGGTCACTTTAGGCTTGCCTTGGTTTTAATATAGAGAAATAAGCACCTCCCGGCATGATTGATCTTATTTATGAGAAGATGATGTAAATTAGATAAAGCATTATCTTAAAGTGTCTGATTTTTGCCTTTGACTTTAAAGGCAGTCTAGTGTGTTTAATCAGATTTAGACATCTACAGTTTTTACATCTAAGACTGAGCTGAAACCTATGCTCAATTGCTTGAGATAGATATGCTCAGGACTGCAAGTTACTTGATCCGGTGTTCTGCTTCACTGTTTTTCTACACTTCCAAATATCCTGATATTAATTTTAGTAAAAGCACTTAGAATAGGATTCACCTCACCTGCAGCTCTCTGTCTCTTTCTCTAGAGGAAGATTAATACGCGTGAGCTGGTCACCCTAATTCATATTTTACAACAGACATCAATAGACTTAGATATCTATATGAGGTTGTTGTGGCTTAATCCCCGGAAGTATTTATTTCCAAATCATGTAAAGGGTCCCCCTCATAACTACCTCAGCTGCACGTCTGTCCCTAAGATTTCTAAAATTAGACAGTTGATCCTTTGTTTTCTGCTCTCACAATGAATTTTCAGCATGTACAACTGTAAGAAAACTGAGAATTAGTCAGAGACTTAACTTCAGTTGTATACAAGTTAGCTGACTAGTATAACCTACCCAGAAAAACTACTTCTATTGTCATAGAGAGAAAATAGCTATTTCCAAAGTGGAAAACAACTTGACAACTAACTTACATTTTTTAAACACTGATTTAAGTGAAACAAATCCAAGATGTATAAAGAAAAATATACATATGCCTTCCTTATTACTTGGGGATTTTTTTTTGGTTTTTGGGTTTTTTTTTTAATTAACTTGCAAAATATGTACTGAAGTTCTGATTTGTGATATTTGTTATCTTGGGAACTGCAGTTTATCTACCATGATTGTTTACCTCTGTAAAATAGGAATACGGTGCTTTTCTCATTCAGAAGACAAATTTAAAGGGTAGTTGCTATGTTTAGGATACCACTGGAATAGTAAAGGTATTTGGCTGATAAAAAATAGCTTGGCTGAAATATATTTAAAAAAAAAAAAAAAAAAAAGAAAAAAGAAAGTCTTTCCACATAGCAACAAGCATTTTGCTGATGGTCACACAGCAGGAAAATGATTATCTCTAATTCCTCCCTTATCAGTAGAAAGGTGTTGACCTTCTCAGATATTATCTAACATTGAAGTGCTTTCTAAAGTCTCTTTTTTTCACTTTCAACTAACTAGAGAGTGAGTTCATGGTGAATAGGATCCCAAATTATGTGTTTTGAATAAGTGGCTAAAATTAAAGAGGATGAAGCAAGGTCAGAGAGCAGAGTATGTTTCAAACAAAGAATTAAGCAGATCCAGCAGATGTAGGTGGTGTAAGATAACCTGTCAGTAAGGTGCAAAGTAATGATGAATTACTATTTTCCTCAGGACTATCTTCCTTCAATCTGTTTTAATTACAGCAATATTACTTGCTGCCATTTTTTTCACCACACAGCTTTACCACCGGGGTAGAAGCAGGTAACAGAACCTGTCTTTGGAATCTTCACAATAGTTGCACTAGATCAGCAAAGATAAAGATCTTTCTTATCAAGTAAGATTCAAATATTCTTCAGCTATGACGAGCGTGTAAACTCAGAAAATATACTTCAAAACGATTTAAATACTAAAAAGGAAAGAGTGAGCGTAGATTCTTTCACAAATACCTTTGAAGGCAATGCAAAATGTCACACACAGCACATATTTAAGCAGTTTAAATAGGTTGACATTAAATTTGGAGAGTTTTTTTCTTTTTTTTCCTCTTTTTTTTAATGCCCTTTTGCTTGTTCTGGGATGAGAATATCCACTGTTGAATAGATTAAAAGGTACATTTCAGACCTGTGGTTCAGGTTACACGGTTAAGCTAGAAATTTGATACCTCAGGTGTCAGTACATACTTAGTCTGGCATAAACAGCATTGCTTCCACTTTATACAAACAATAAAAAACTGGCTTTAGAGGGGGCTGTAATGCAGGATTCCCCTTTTGCTGATTACCCACCAGAAGAAAGAGAAACATCCTCTGAGTAGAGTATTGGACTATTTCTGAAGTAAAATTGGATCATCTGCAGGAGAAGAAAAGTCACTATTCTTTGTGCTGTCAGTTTATCTAGAATCCCCTAAAGTAGAGATACTGGTTTAAATCCTTTTGGCAGAGAAGGGAATTGAGGTTTTCCTTAATCTGCTGAGTCCTAAAACCTCAGACCTAAGGGACTGAAGACAAGCACTGTTATAATTTCTTCTTTTTCAGATGCCCAAAATTATTTCTTCTCCCATTTTTTTCCTTTTTAAAATTGTTTTCTTCATACGAATTGGTAAATTGAAGATGCATGAAGGTTCAGCTCTGACAAAACAGCTGTAAACCGTGGTCTTCACTGTTGCATAAAGCTGTGCTGAGCTTTGCTAGCTCATTAGTAAGAAAATGGTGGTAAATGATTATTCTTCCCTTTCAGGATAACATTTCCCATACCATAATGTGCCCACTTTTGTAGTGTTATGTGCCGCCAAGCATAAGTCATATGAAATGACAATTAAATTTTTTGTCTGTTGCCATTTAGCGTTTTTGGAATTTCACTCAGAGACCAGTCTCCAGGGAGTCAGCCAATTTCCACTGAAGCAATCCCTGTGCTTCTAGAAGCAACTAAACGACAGCTGATCTTCTGCAGAAAAGGCGGCTGAGAACTGTTTTCACTTTTTTCTCACCCCTTATTGCTCCTCAGTTGGCTTCTTAAAACTACTGTACCTACATAATCATGACAGCAGTGCAAGAAGAGAAAACCTTATCCTTATCAACCAAAAATCAGCTTCTGACTCACCTTCATACTTAGATAGTCCACTTTCCAACACTTATGTTGACATTGCAACAATTTGGATACAAGTGCCTCTTTTTCTTCCCAAATAGGAAACTTGGTTGAACATTGAAATGCATAGATCTGGGACTTGAGATCAATGGAAATTCTTTTCCCTTTCCTTTCCTGCTTTCAGAATGAATTGAAGTGGAAATGGAGTGGACACAGTACTGAAATGATTGCTATATCAAGTTCTCAGAAGAATTTTCTTTATGCAGGTTTTGCATCTTTATTCTGGACAGTGTTCCTAAGTAACATATTAGGAGGAGAAGCAATGTTTTGGAATGCTTAAGTCACAGTCATTTGACTTCTTTTTTACATAAGATGACTAGGTTTTCTGCCTTCTTTTTTTTTTTTTTTTTTTTTTTTCTGTATAAAGGAATGAATTCTGATTGTGGTTACATGAAAGAATATTCAGTCATTCTTTCACTCAGAATTTCACCATACTCATAGAGAAAGAGAGGCTAGTAACATCTTGCACTATATATTACTGGGAGAAACTATTTTATGTTGAGCATGTGCATCTTGCTATAAACTGTACTTAATAGATCTGGCATGTTGTCCTGGGTTCAGCAGTAGCAGTCATTTTTCTCCTTCTTAGTAGCTGGTACAGTGCTGTGTTTTTGACTTTTGGCCTCAGAACAGCACTGATAACACCAATTTTTTAGCTACTGCTTAGTAATATTTACACTGACCAAGGACTTTCTGAGTCTCATGCTCTGCCAGGGAGGAGGAGAAGTCGGGAGGAAGCAGAGACAGGACATCTGACCCAAACTAACCAAAGAGGTATTCCATAACACAGCACGTCATGACCAGGATATAAACTGGGGGCAGTTAACTGCAAGGGCTAGATCACTGCTCGGTTGGGCTGGGTATTAGTCAGCAGGTGGTGAGCAGTTGTATCCTCTTTTCTTGTTATTTCCCTTATCATTATTATTACTGGTGGTGGCAGTAGTGGTTTGTGTAATACCTTAGTTACTGGACTGTTCTTATCTCAATCCATGGGAGCTACATTCTTTTGATTCTCCTCTGAATCCCTCTGGGAGCAGGGGGAGGAAGGGGGGGCGGGGAGGAGGAGTGAGCAAATGGCTGCGTTGTTTCTGGGTTGCCAGCTGGGCTTAAACCACAACACATGTCTGTTCTTGTGTAATATCACTACATATCTATGGTTTTTATGTTTACCCCAAATCAAGATGATTGAAGTAAAATGTATGCACAGAGGTCTCATTCTGTTGATACAGGATAGACCTGTATCTAGAATGTGTCTGCCTATATATTCTGCTAGTAAACTTCAAGTTGGACAAGCCAGTGGGTCGGAGGAGCCCAGGAAAGATCCGGCGTTTCAGTTATTTGAGGACCTAGGATTCAGGCATGGGTATTAGGTGAACTGAAAGTCTGTGCTAATAATACTCAAGAAATCTCTGAATGTGGGTACAACTCTATCCTAGGTTCAGGAGTAAGGGTATATATTTATCAAAAAAAAATTCAGTCCCTATCAGCTCAAGGGTCAGAACAGGATTCAGTATTGTCTGTGTTCATGTGAGTTCTACTTTTATTAAAGACACTGGACTGGTTTAGTCTCCTGGTCTCTGTGTTTCAGTGTATGTGTGTGTGTGTGTGTATACATGTGCATGTAACTTTTAGGTACACCTATTTACTGGCTGAACCTACTGAAGGAATGGTAACAGCTGCAATTCCCAGACTGGGAAATTTAGCGTATTTTGACGGCTATAATCTGTATGCATATTTATCTTGCTGAGCTTTACCATGGGAGTACATGTGAGAGAACTATGAAGTACTACTGCTTATACAATACTAAAAATCAAACAAGAGCTTTTCCCAAGCAGATCTGATATGATGTTTGTGTTTCCTGCATTTCTCCTGCTGTGTGCTCTAGGTTGCTTTTACTGTGAAATTCAGTGCCAGTGTTAAGAAGCATATTAGAATGCGAAATTCAACCACAAGTCCAGAAAAGAAACAAAGCCGGTACCCTGATTATAATGCTTAGATACCCAGCTGCTTGAACAGAGACAGATACTGAGTATGAAATGTTTTCTTCTCTCTTCAATGCGTGAGAATAATTGGCACTCCAGAATTAAGACTAAGACTGAATGCTGAACAGCTGCCCTTATCATGCAGTTAGATACTGGTAGGCAATTGCAAATGTCGAGGTCAAAGTTATATTTTAAATCACTTGTTTAATTCAGGGTTGTAAGAAAGTACTTCTGAACCCAGAGAACCTGTGGACACCAAATCTCTCTTAAAGATTTAATAATAATAATTAAATTATTATATCTAATAATAATCTCTCTTACAGTCTTTCCTCTGAATATAGATAGATGTACTTCCACAATTTTTCTTTTGAAATTTACTCAAGTAAAAAGGAGTTAATGAGGTGCCTGTCCCTCTTTTAATGCTATCAGATCATGAATGAAATATGCATCTAAAAATACTTGTCTCAATGCCTCTCTGACCAAAATTATATTCAGGCTAACTCTAGAAAGTCAACAGTTGTTTAGGAATGCATAACTGTTTTGGTAGAAACATTTGGTATGTAGAAACATTTTCTTTGTCTCCTATTGCAACAATAATATTGTGAGTACAGGGATATAATGGCCAGACTAGAGGTGACAGCAGGTCTGACAATGTAGTATACGTTCCCCAGGGTAAATGGCAAAAGGTCCTATCTCCTGTGTGTGTACATAAACATACAAAGCATAAGAAAAAGAAGGAATTAACAGGCTATGCTCAGTCATAGAAACACAGCATGACGATGACAAGAGATACATAATGGTATGCGTTCAATGATTAGCGCAGGCTGGCTGGCTGGCTGACTGGCTGGATGGATAGATGGATGGATGGATGTACTCAAGCTATTCAGAAAACAGAACAGAGAGAAGACAAAGGAAATGTCTTTACCCTACATGAAAGAGTACCTTGAGTGTACACTTATATGTCAAAGGGATGGGTGAGAATTTATGGTTCAGGATAAGAGATTACCTTAGTGATGGAGATGAGATTATAGTGGATGAGTTCTGAAGTTTACTTTGTTATGCTTGCCTGCACAACCAGAAGGATGAAGCTGGGGACAGCTTAATCAGATCGGGGAGGATGGATTGCATCTGGAAGAGCTGGCTAATGTCTTTATGAAGCTGATCTATACCGTCTTCGAAAGGTTCGACCATTAGCAGCTTGCTTCAAGAGAAACTTTGACTAAATGTAAGAGAAAAAAGTCTTCATAATAAGAGTGATTAAATACTGAAGCAAGTTGCTGAAAGAGGATGTGGAATCCCCAGCCTTTGAGATATTCAGAACTCCACTACACAAAGCACTGAGCAATCTAATGGAAGTTTGAAGTCAACATTGTTTCGAGCAAGAGGTAAAGAGAGATTACATGCAAAGGTCCCTTCCAACCTAAATTATTCACTCATTCTCTGTTCATATTAATAGCACATCACAGGAAGAAGAATTTTAACATTAATTCAAAAAGACTGTAAGTACAGTTATGACTACGTAATTTTGTAATTACATATTAAAATCAGTCTACACTGTTTCAATAACCCCTTGAAAAGTCCTTAGATCAAGCCCTGGTTTTAGTATTTTAAATGAGTATTCTAAAAGTGAACCGACTAAAACTTTGATTATACTTAATCTGCCTCTGTCTTTCTGGCCAAAACATGTGGAAACCTTTTCTTCATTATTCTACTGAGATGCACAGATATGAGTTTATAGTTTTACATAAGATGATTAGGTATCTTATCCTATGCAAACTAAAAATAGAAGTTCTCAAAATTCTTAGCATTAGGAAGCTGCCACTGAAAATGAACAAAACAACAGTGGCAGGTATGTAAATTCACATCTTTCATATTCCGCTTGCAAGGACTGAGGACCGCAAGAAACACTTTTTTTAAGGTTTTTTTTTTCTTTCCTAACTAGTTTTCTTTCATTGTAAATTTAGGTGGTCTACCGCATCTGAAGATGGCTTATGATGTGTTGACTGAGAAGCTCTCTCTAAGGCACCTAGATATTTTGTATATTATAAAAGTAACTGAAGAAATGCAAGGACTGAGTTGCCTTTATGTCCTATTAATAGAACTTAGATCTTATTGAAATTTGATATTAATCTTGATTAAGACCTTTTAAAGTTTCTCACAGTGGTTTAAATGTACATATGGGTACACAGGAAATTGTTTTGCAGTCTACCTGTGTGCTGGACTCTTTTTGCCAGTAAAGAACTAGTTAAATATTCACTCGCGAGATAAGTTTATTGGTAAATATATCTCTTCCCACAACAAAAGATGGTCATAAGCAATCCTTTGTTGAAAGACGTCAAAAATTTTCTAAGTTTGATTTAACTGCATCTTAGGACTTTGGGACTGAAATAATACTCCTAAACATCCCTTCCTATTATCAAGGATTATAAATAAACTTATGCACAAATCTACAATCTTTTGAAGGCCAGATGCTCTGCTAGTGTAAATTAGAATATATTCACTGAAATGAGTAAACTGACCCACCTCTAGCATTAGTAGAGCTATATTAAGTCAACCAAGTAGTAATCCAATATTCTGCTAAGAACTCTTTAATATAGTTTATTTAAAAAACCATATTACTTTCAAGATAGATTATAGAAATTTAAATTTGTTTCTCTATGGACATAAAAATGGGCAACATTTCCTGGCTCTGCAGATCTTTAATAATTCAGCTGTTTTCCATACGGCTTTTTTTATATAGTTTCAAAATGCTAAGAGTGTTATCTTTATATCTATTTACATAATAGGCAATAACAGCCATGATTTGAAAATGAAATTATTTGAGTAAAATTAGTAAGTGATCTATTTACTTTTACTTAGCTCTATGAAGATGGCTTTTCTGTGAGCTTGATTGGATTGTTGCTTATGCATTTTAAAACAAATTCTGAGTAGATATGTTGCTTTTAATGTTTCTAACACTTAAGATGCTCTTTGGCTCTCTGTCAGAAAGTTTAGTTTTTTACACTTTCAACTATATTATGCTGACACTGCTTCTTTTTTCTTTTCTCCTTTTTTAAGTGAGTTTCACACTTGTATGTAAAAATTTAACAATTTGAACCTACTTCATATCCATGAAATATACCAACATCCTTTGCAGTTACATAAAACATGAAGGGGTATGGAGGTATCTTGGGAGATTTATATTCACAGAAGGAGGGTACAATGGCTTTTACAGCATGGGTCAAATGTATGTAGTCTTTAGAGTAGAAAGTGTGTTTCTTCTGTGAGCAGCAATGCAGAGGGGAAAATCAATAAACATAACATACAGGAAACTTGATACTGCTCTCAAGCCCATGCTTTAACTCACTCTTTACCTAGCCACAAGGAAACCAAAAAGAAAGAGAAGTTTGCATATAAAACTGCTCACCTTGATTGCATTGTATGATGACTGAATGCATGAAGTATTTGAATAAAGTTTTTTGGTCAATAATGCTCTGAAGGAATTAATTACCTCTAACTGAAAACTCATTTTAACTTCTGTTAAAATGGGCCAAAATGTACTTTAACTACTTAAGAAACAGATATCCAGGCACCAGGTCACCTTTCAAACTATATATGTGCTCAAATTTCCCTACAGTTGATCATTAAGAAGACCAGAAGTGTAATTTTCATCATTTCAAGCAGTATCAGAGAACTCGCATCTTGCTAAGAACATATCCAGGTTAAAAACAGAAGAAGCTCTCTTGAATAACATCAGTCAAAGGTAGATCGTAATCTATTTTTCATTAGAAATCTACATTACATTTAGAATTATATGGCTCACATGGGCCGTATTATTAATAGCAGAATAGAATCATAGAATCATAGAGTGGTTAGATTGGAAAGGACCATAAGATCATTTCATTCCAAACTCTCTGCCATGGGCAGGGATGCCTCGCAATAGACTATGTCATTCAAGTCTCTGTCCATCCTGGCCTTGAACACTGCCAGGGGTGGAGCACTCAGCACTTCCTAGGGCAACCTCTTCCAGTGCCTCACCACTCTAACAGTAAAGAACTTCTTCCTTATATCCAACCTAACCTTCCCCTGTTTAAGTTTGGACCCATTACCCCTCGTCCTGTCACTATAGTCCCTGATGGAAACAGCCTCAAGCTGCACCAGTGAAGGTTTAGATGGAGATGAAGAACAATTCCTTCCTCAAAGGGTGCTCAGGCATTGGAGCAGGCTGCCCAGGGCAGTGCTAGAGTCACTGTCCCTGGAAGTGTTCACACACTATGTAGATGAGGTTCTTAGCACCACGAGTTAGTAGTGGCCTTGGCAGTGCTGGGATACGGATTGGACTGCATGATCTTAAAGGTCTTTTAATCTGGTTGATTCTATGATTCTATGAAAAGTCTCTCTCCAGCATCCTGTAGGCCCACTTCAGATACTGGAAGGCTGCTATGAGATCTCCGTGCAGCCTTCTCTTCTCTAGGCTAAATAAACAGCCCCAGCTTTCTCAGCCTCTCTTTATACGGGAGGTGCCCCAGCCCCCTGATTATCCTCCTGGCCCTCTTTATTTCAATATTTCTTCATTTCACCTTTCCTCACTGTAATTTCAACAACATCTCTTGAACAAATAACTTTTCATTAGAATATTTTAAAAGCATTTTGACAAACAAGAACAAAAAATGTTGTATAAGAACTAATTTTGCTTTTCATAGAATATATTCTTTGAAGGTATTCATTTATTATGAACAACAGATTTGAAAAAATACACATGCTGCTTCTTCCTTATAAAGGAATTTGGTAGCTGTCATAAGGGTCTGAGAAACAAAACCCTGCCTAAAACCAAAGAAACAAAATATGAGGTTTTACTTAAAGACAGTTTTAATAGAGATTACAAAATTAGTCGCCCCTTAAAAAAGGAGCAGTGTGGGACATACATACATTCTGAGAAATAGTGAGCAAAAAATACATGCAAAGATAATATTTCCAGAATCTTTCATATTCTTATAATCTTTTATATATATTTTATATATGAACTAACCCACATCTCATTTTCCTAAATTAATGGTAAGTTGGGACAAATATTTGATAATTTAAGTTTTCAGTTTCATGATTAAGTACATTGGGTCTGGCAGGGATGGACTTAACTTTCATCATAGCAGCTCTCATAGTGCTGTGCTTTGTATTTGTGTCCAAAACGGTATTGATAACACACCGTTATTTCAGCTGGAGTTGAGCAATGCTTGCCCAGCATCAAGGTTGTCTTTCCAGTATCTCCAACCCTCCCTCTTTCCCAAAGCCCAGTAAGCTGGTGGTGGACAAGATGTTAGGATAGCATACAGCTAAGACAGTTGACCCAAGCTGTCCAAGGGGATATTACGTACCATATGACATCATGCTCAGCAAAAAAGGCTAAGAGAAAAGAGGAGGGGAAGTGGCATTCACTATTAAGACATTTACAAAGCAACTGCTGCACATACTGAGAGCCTACTACCCAGGAAGTGACCAGACATTCGATACTGATGGGAAGTAGATAATAAATATTTATCCTTTTCATTGCATCTGAGCGTGCCCTTTGCTTTAATTTATTAAACTGCCTTTATCTTGACCCATGAGCTTTTTGTCCTTTTTGCTTCCCCTGTCCTCCAGAAGAGAGTGAGAGAGTGGTGTGAGGGGCAGTCAAGGTCATCTCACCAAATTAAGGCTTTCAGCTTCCAGATATTTGTAGAAATTTCATGTAAATTATTTCATATTTGAGTTTTCTTCCAGGGTTAAAAAGCAGGGAAAAGAAAGAGATGACCTAAATGCCAATCATTCTGCTGCATGTAGAGGCAAAATGAGGCATTGAGATAATTACTGGGAGGCTTCAATGTAAAGATCACAAAAAGGTTGATAGTTTCTTTTTTTCAGTTCCAGAAGGATAATTGAGTTTCTGTAGACCTGAAATTTTATCTCCCTTGTTATAATCTAGTTTCTCATCTTCTATTATTAAAATCCATGAAAAACTTCCAAGGTAAAAGAAATACAACAGTAAAATGAATAAAAAAAATAATCTAAATAAAATAAATATGATAGTAGTTAAGTCTTTATTGTTCTGTGCTTAAAACTGCTTTCTGAGATTGTGTTATTAAATGTTGAATGTAAACACTGTCTGAGCTGATGGTTTTCTAGAAAGGTTTCTGTAGATCTACTAAAGTTTCTCTGTAGCACTGTGTCATTACTTTCAAAAGTGAATCCATCAATGTGGATCAAGGTTAGCATTAGTAACGACATGTTACTTGATCGTTCGTGAGAATTAATTTGTACTAAAAGAAATATTTGTGCAAATATATATTGGCAGACATCGCATTAATGACAGAAAGTATTTTGTAGGCACAGTAACTGTAGGGATTTCCATAAATGGTGTACTGCTAGCATTTACGTAGAGAATAAGAAATAAAATTAAATAAAAATTAAAAATAATACCTTCCCATTCAAATGTTAATTGTATTGAATAATAAATAAAAAATGACATACTTAAAAGGTTCTAATATCTGTTTTCCACACATCCCGATGAATCAAATATCAAATAAGCCTCTTACTTTCAATGCACATGGCAATGATAAAGCACAGCACCACAAAGTCAAACAACAGTAGCTGAAGACTACACAGCTAGAAGCCAGATTAAAGACAGAAATGTATCAAGTTACTTCTGTGATGATTCACACCTTGTTTCAAAGGTTGGAGACCAAATCCAAATGACTTAGCTACTCAACTGCGCAGCCTTTTCAAGATATAGTATTATATAGAAATATAAGCAAATTATCACCATGGAAAAATTTAGTTAAGGTAGTAAACTTTGTTCGCATTTTTTATTTTCTATTTTAAAATAATGTATTTTAAAAGAAGTTTTAAAGATCCAGAGGTTTGGACCTAGAGAGATTTTAAGAGCCAAAGCTTAGTCATTGACCCTGAAATACTCCTGCTTATTGAAATTAGGCTTGGGGGTAGCAAATGCTTGTCAGTAGCACAATTTTTTTGCTTGCAATTACCTCAATATCTACTATTATACCTTGTCATATAGGCAAAATTGCCCAAGAAGGGATAGGATGAGCATATTGAAATTTTGTTCCTGTTTGTCCAACAAGCCTGTAAATATAAATTCTGCTATTTAAAAAAATGCATCTGTCAAACACACCAACAAAGTCACATCTAGGTCTGAACTATAGTGTTGATATGACCACTTTATTTTAAAACGTGCTGTAGGATGCCATACTTGTAGCTTCTTTTATTCAATCAACTTTTAGTGAAGCATTTGTCTAAACTATGTGTAACCATGGTTCAGTTCCTGCCACAGCCTTAAGAGACTCCCTTCTCTCTCTGCCAAAAGAGTGCCCTAGTAACCAAAGTACACATTTATCTAAGTAAAACTATTCCTCATTTATTCTGAGAAAGCTGTTACAATGTGTGAAAAGATATAAAAGGGTAAAAAGAGTAAGATTTGTCAGTCTGCTCTTTGGACAGAACCAAGAGTAATTCTTTAGCCTAAGAGTTGCACTATTTTCTTGGGAGAAAACAAAGAAAAACAAACAAACAAAAAACCAAACAAAAAACCTAAACAAACAAAAAACCACCAAAAAAACCCACCACAAAACCCAAACCAAACCAAAGCAAAACAAAATGCTTAATTTCTACTCCTTGATTCCAGGATTATTTCTGTAGTTTATACGGAGGCTCCTTACTGCAAAATACAGAGAACATC
The DNA here is from genome assembly GCA_024733675.1 of Psilopsiagon aymara. NCBI lineage: Eukaryota > Metazoa > Chordata > Aves > Psittaciformes > Psittacidae > Psilopsiagon > Psilopsiagon aymara. The sequence goes on along the minus strand of JANRGW010002758.1, from coordinate 5,613 downwards.
ATGACCTGAGGTTTCTATGTTGGGCTGATGAGAAAATACTAAATAATTTTTAAAATCTAAGTCCAGGACTTTGAGAATTTTTGAACATACTTCTGTCTTCAGAAATACTTACAGTTCACAAGGGAATACAGATCAGTATTGAAACTGACACTGGGGGGACATTTTTGTTTGTTTTTTAATTTCACATTAGTTTATACTATTTAACAGAAACAATGGTGATGCCTGGCCATGGAGCAAGGATTGTCCCCTGGGGAAAGGTGAAGGACTTATACCAGCCTTTTTTTTATTTTGCTACAGGAGTTCTCGTCTTCACTTCACCTTGACAGCACAGAGTAGGAGTGGATATTTCTATTTTCACATGCTTTACATATATGCTTTTCATGTTTTTCCTCATAGCTTGTTTATTTTTGTGTCTTTTTAACCTGTGTTGTCGGATTTTGAGCGATTTTCAGTTTCTCTGCTTCTAGTACTGCAGGCTATGTGCACATTAATAACAAAATCTCCCTGTTCTCCATCTTCATAGACTTTGCTTCACTGAACAGTTCTTTTGGTGACATCAGGCTTCACATACAGGCATGTGCATCAGCATGTATTGGGGTCAGCTTTATTGAAGCCTGTTTGGAGTGCACCACAGCTCTACTCAAGGAATGTGCAAAGGGTCCTTTTCCATTAAAAGTGTTTGTGACAGAAGGGCTGGGTGAGGACCTGGCTGCCAGCTACTTTGCTAGTGTCAGAAACTAAACATATTAAAAGGGATTGCACTGTAACTTTCACAGAGGTGCTAACGGCTATGAAACAGAGGTGCTAACTTCCCTGCTCAGCAAAGGGAAGAAAAGTGCATTCAACCTCGGGATTCTTAAAAAAGGAAACGAGAGATGGAAGAGGAGAGGAAGAAGAGGGGAATGAAATGAAAGTGCAAGGGTGGAAGAAACTGAGCCATCAAACTGAGTAAAGAACTGACTAACAGTGTGATATTCTTTTTCAGCCTTGTCCTTTTGTCTTCCTCCACATACACCACATCTGTTTATAAGCCTGACTTTTTCTGTCATGTCTGATTTAGGCTGCACAGTGCAGGGATCATCTTTGTGCTGCATCTGAACGGTTTATGACACATTTATATGTGAAAAAGATATATGCCGGTCATAGAAGAAAAGTTTATCTCAGTGAGGAGAACTGTAAGTGAAACACTAAAGCATCTTTGTAGAAGCTGGGCTCAGGTGCTTTACCAAGCTGAAGGACATGCACTTTTTGAAGGCAAATATTTATGTGCAGCCCATGAAGATTTTATGATAGCTTCTTTGTGCATTCTTGGCAACAATAACAAAATGCACTTTTCTACCTTATCAAAATGAATATAATGGAATGGAATGAAATATTTAAAAGCTTAAGTTTTATTTCTTATTTCCTTTTATATTTTCCAGATTCCTAAGCATTGAGATTTAAGAGTACTGATAATATAATGTACAATAGGATAGAATAAAAGAGAACTAGTGTCACTTCCAGAGAAATTTGTTTTTGAGTTGCCACAATTTACACTACGAATGCTATCTGAAGGGAATAACAATAACAACAGCAACAATAACTACAATAACAGAAAGAAGAAAAAGATGGAGAAGAGAAAGAAGAAGAAGATGATGATGATGATGATGATGAAGAAAAAGAAGAAGAAGATGATGATGATGATGAAGAAGAAGAAGGAGAAAAAGAAGAAGAAGAAGAAGAGGAGAGAAATCTAGAAAGCTACTATGTAGAAATTCATCTCTAGGGAAATATAGAAATACTAGGTTTCCAAATATATTCAGGTAGCTATGCTCCCTACTTAATCTGTGCAAATTTTGAATACTCTGCAAAATATATACTTCTTCTGTGCAAGTTTCACCTATTTTTGGACAGCTAAAAATTTCATATTTTAAAAAACATTCTTTTAAAAAAAATATAGGTCGGTTTGTTTGTTTGTTTAAGGACACCTACTAGCTTGAAAGCCTGAAGTAATTTTTTTTTGTGTTATACAGAGACAGGAAAAAAAACCAAACTTTTTTATTATCATTTTAAACTAGCATCTGTCACATAAATTAACAGCTAGCTTTTTAATTGTAAGTTGTCATGGCTTAGACCGTAAATCAGCCACGCAGTCTGCTACATGGAGAATCGAAAGAATGCAGCTCTCACAGGTTGACATAAGAACAGTTTAGTAACAAAGGTATAACACAAATCACTACTGCTGCCACCAGTAATAATAATGACAAGAGAAATGCAAAGTAAGAAAATACAACAGCTCACCATGTACACCCAGCCCGACCAAGCAGTGCACCCCCCACACTCTTCCGGGTCTCTGCTCTCCGTTTTCTGCATCCTGGGCATGACGTGCTGTGGTATGGAATACCTCTTTGGTCAGTTTGGGTCAGGTGCCCTGTCTCTGCTTCCTCCCGGCACCCCCTCCTCCCTGGCAGAGCATGAGGCTCAGAAAGTCCTTGGCCAGAACAAACATCACTAAGCCATAACTGAAAATGGTGTTATCAGTGCTGTTCCCATGCTGAAAGTCAAAACACAGCGCCGCACTAGCTACCAAGAAGGAGAAAAATGACTGCTACTGCTGAACCCATGACATAAGTAAGTAATAAAAAGCTTAAGTTTATGACCATAAAGATTAAAAAATATCGTAGTGATTCTTAAACTTTCAGGGTAGCATGGCTTTCTTGTTCCTATTTAAATTCATCACTAATGGATACATAACTATTACCTGTTCATGTATGCCTGGTAAGACCATTCTCACAGTTCCCATGCTACTGTGCTAATCAAATTGAGCAGCTGTAAGCAAGGGCAAAATTTCAGTCTCGAAGAAATTTATTTTAAATAGCAGAGAAAGACAGTTCTCTTAAGCACTTCTACTCTTTTATATTTCAAATATTTTGTTTTATTATCCTTTTTGCCACTGAACATGTTCATCAATACTCACTCTTTCAATTCCACTTCACCTTTTTCATCTGACTAGAACACGGACCAAGACTTTCTGAGGAGAGGAAAATTAATTTATAATTTCAGATAGCTGTATTTTAGTTTATTAACATATTTTTTAATTACTTTTTTTCCAAACAGGAGTGCCAGAACACAGAAAGAAGATAAGGGATAATTATAGCGTACACATCCTTGATTCTACTACATTTTGAGAAAAATTAGGAGGAGAATAATGTCATCTTGAAAGATCAAGAAGATAAAAGGGTTTGAACTGCTGGAATGTTAAGTTTTAATTTAAGAAAGCGTTTTGTCCAGACTTTTATTTTTTTTTTATTTTATTTTTTTAAATATTGCATTTTTCTAGGAGTTGACAAAAGGTTTATGATAGAAGGTGAGGAAGAAATAATTTCCCACCATTCAAAGTTTCTGGTATCCAACTTAGAAAGAATTTTCTCAGGAGAGACAAATATCTGGATTAAAATGAACAAAGATCTTTCACATCCCGAAAAAGAACATAAGTGTTTCAATTTCTAATCTTCTGAAAGACTATGTGTCCAGAGTTTGTAAAAGCTTCCATTGAATCTATTAACTAAAGGATGCCTTTAGCCTCACTTTTAAAGACAGCCTGGAAGTACTTATCTTTAGGGAAAATAGTACCTCTGAACTCCAAAATCTCAGGGAAGCACTTGCCAGGAGGCATAGCCAAGATACTTATACTTGAGGAAAAACTATACTTGAGTAACACTAATGTTGTCATAAATTCTGACTGTCTTGTTTTAGCTGCCTGGAGTGTATTTGGATCTGAGCTTCATTAATAGGATAACTTGTGCTTCAGTTTTGGCTGCAGCTGCAGTCAAGTGGCAAGAGCCATTTGCACCCCCACTGCCAGGGAGCAGAGCAGCTACAGGGATCAGGTCAGACCTCCTGCATGCTCCTATTGGAAAGCAGTCTGGCTTGCTCCACATTACACAGAGTGTAAACTGCTGTAAAAGGAGATGGATTGCTCATGGTCACTGTCCTGTGCTACAGCAGAACACTAAGACTTGGGAGGGGTACCACACGAAATTTGGGCAGGGGCTGGAGGGATGGCCATACGAGGGACTCATTATCCAAAGGGCTTATTCTTTTGGCAGCATTCAGTATGTAGGCTCTGCCTCTGTGCTCAGCACAAAGTGATCATTCCAAGACAATGACAAACTAGTTTAAGGGCAGCATCTTGGGACCAGGAGTTACCCATAGTCTGGCAATATGACAGTTTAGGAAGCTACAAAGTCACACTTACAGAGAGCAAGTATTTCATTGCACATGTCCTTAATTCTGATCCATCCTTTAGGTGTAGCTTGCAGTAACTATAGATCTCTCATATTCATTGACAAACAGATTTACCTCTGTAGTGAGATTCTCAACAGAACTTTACATGTCAGTTTTTATTTAGAACATTATAACTTCAGAAATTTTATGTTCTAACCCTTTTACTGGGTGGAAAATATAATAAAATATTATATTTCCACTGCTACCGGAGGAAAAAATATATGTATCCAAGAGGCCTCCATGGGAGTGGTGCTGGCTGAGTAGCTGGCAGGGGAGTAACAGGGGAGTTACAGGGGAGGGGGAAGCTGTTAACACCAAAACCTTGACATGCAAGTAATAGGTTATTTCATCATTCTGCTAATACTGTAAACAAGAATGGACCTGTCAACAGTACTACTGACATTTGTCATCACTTGTCAGCTCTCACATCTCCTTCTGACTGGGGTTGTGTTTCCCTTGAATGTCAGATTTTTGAGATAAGCCCATTTATGATACTTAGAAGGCAAACACAGGGGTACAGTGAAGTGGATTTCTCTGAGTAATTACATCTGTCAGCAGTGGGAGTATTTATGATCTAGATTCATTAACAAGACACAGAAGCTACCAGGACTCTGCTGTAACTTCTGAGTGAGTGACTGCGACTGTAAGCCACTGAATGCCCAAACAAAAAGTGGGGATGGTGTCTTTTGGGGGTCCCAGAAAGAATGGCAATATGCTGGTAGGAAATAAGCAAAGAAGTTGGTATTTCCTTGATGCATGGCTTCAGAACTGTCAGCATTGAGCAACACAGCATGATTGGCTTATGCATGATTGCATTTTGAGTGTTAGTTTGATTTCTATACATAGCTGTCAAAGACAGAATGAAGGCAGCTATTTATAAAAGTAGTCCAAATTTTCTCTCTGTTCTGTTATCTGGATTAACTGAGAGCAGAGGATCTGTAATGCCAGAAGAGTTGGAGTTTCAGGTATGAAAAAAAGCCAGAAAGTCATATCAAAGAAGAGAGAGTATTTGAGGGGATAAACCATCTTTTGTCTCTAGATCCCTTTTGTCAATTCATTAGTTAGATGAGTATTCCAGGAATGGAGCAAGCTAGTAAGAATTTTGTCCATTCATTTGGTTTTGGCTTTTTTCAGTCATGAATTTCTCAAATGTTTTACGCATGGACACATAGTCATATTTTGTTGCCCTGGGTTCAGCAGCAGTAGTCATTTTTCTCCTTCTTAGTAGCTGGTGCAGCACTGTGTTTTTGACTTGTGGCCTGAGAACAGTACTGATAACACCAATGTTTTTAGTTATGGCTTAGTGATGTTTGGTCTGGCCAAGGACTTTTGGAGCCTCATGCTCTG
>JANRGW010002752.1:0-42464 GCA_024733675.1 Psilopsiagon aymara | reverse complement strand
TTGGCTTTCTGGGCTGCAAGAGCACACTGCCGGCTCATGTTCATTTTTCCATCAACCAACACCCCCAAGTCCTTCTCTGCAGGGCTCCTCTGAATCTCACACTCAACTTACAAATATTCAGATTCCACCTGTGCTCTGGAGAAGGTGCCCATTTCAGAAGTCTCTTGTGTAATTCTTTCCCCCAAGGATCTGGTCCTGCCATTCAGCATAGTCATTGCCATTTGCTTAATTTTCACTCATGCATACTCCCCGGGTTTGTGGATCTTGCTTTAAGGTCAGATGTATTAAAGTGACTTTTGGGCTGAGTGTTTATCTCAGGCAGAATTGCATCCTAATATATTGGATGGAATGCAAACTCTGTCCAAAGCTGTTGCACTACCCAGACATGCAGAGTAGGATAGCTGCAGTACTTTTTGGCAGAATACAGTATTCAGATATGGTTCTTCCTTGTATGCAAAAAAGAACTGTTAGCAGTCTATTACTATGCTTTTCGTGACTAAGAATAAAGAATGATGCCGGTTTGCCTGTCTGTCAGTCTGCATCCAGGAGTAGCCAAATGTGTTGACATAATCCATTTTTTTTTTCACTTGGTGAAGTAAATACCTAGGGTTTTTTGACTTGGTAGATAAATTCCTACTGCTTCATCTGCTGTGCACTGTCAGAAACACTACTGTATGTGCCAAAAGATGAGAGAGGAAGGCCAGGTTTCATTTATTCAGAGGAGGGATATGATTTAAAGGAATCTTGTTTCAGTATCCTAATGGATAGTTTGGGAAAACACACAAATAGTATTTACAGAGCCTAGTACAGAAGAGCATGGAATGACAAACAGCTTTTGTTTATAGCAAAAAAAGTGAGGATTGGGTAAGAAGTAGTGTTTTTGGTGATTGAGGTTTACAAGGAAGTAAAACTTAGTGGGGAACACAGGGGATAGCACTTGCAGTGAAGCAGGTAATAAGGAGAGCTGTGTAGGCGTTTCCCAATTAGCATCTGCTGTTTCAACAGTGGAGGAACTTGAGTCGCATGCAAATGCTTGTGCTAGGCTTTAACAGGCATTCCCTCTAGCTTGCCACCCTGCCTTCTGGTTTTGAATCTTTTTGAGCCCTACTGTAATTTGAAATCAGTGGAGGAGAAAGGAGAGTAATGAAAACAGCAGATGTCTTAAAGTCTTGGAACAGAGAAAAAGCTCTGTGGCAAATGAGAGGGTGCAATTAAGGTATTTCCTGACGTTAGTTTTTGGTACCTCTCGTATAGACTGTATTTCCATTTCTGCATATGTACATATATACAGTTGTGCACATAGGTGGTAAAGAAGTGGTAGCGCAAAGGTTGTACACATCAGTTAGTATTTTTTGCATCTTGTAAACGAGTGTGACCTATAGACACTCATTTGTGCATATAGTACCACAAGTGTACACAGGCAAAGCAACCTATTGTTGGGACACAAACTATTTCCCAGCTGCTGTGGTTACTGCTTTCAGTCTGTTGTTGGATAAAATATAATCATTCTGTTTACTTCAGGTTATATTATGCTCCATGATTGAGAAAGCTAATAGCATGCCCAGTGTCCATCAAGACAGCTTTGCTTACAGGCAGAAACTCAACCCATGGCAATACAAATACTGTGTATCAGATAACATTAAGAGAACTTGGTTGTGCGCTGTGACATTTGGTGCAGATTCAGAAAACTACTTCATCTGTGATTTCTGGTGAGCTGTGTCTTTAAGGACTTACTTTTATTTCCAGAAAGGAAATTGTGACAGAAACGGCTGAGATTCTTACAATTCTTACAATATATAGGCAGCTGGAGATGGCATAGAGACCTTGAAAAGATGTTACATGCTGTGTGTTAACTCAGTACTACATGGAGCCAGGAGCAAAAAGAAATGGGGGGAAAAAAAATATACTGTGGAGAAGTGAAAATATATGGCATTTCCAGATTTTTACTTCTTGGGAAAGATAACAGACGGAAGTACAAAAAAGAGAATTCAGGGTTTGTGCTCTCAAGGTTTAGTAAGCTACCTTCCACTTTTCCGCATGTACCTCCCCCTTTTATGTCTTATAACTTCCACAGGTTTCAGCAGCTGTGTCCAAAGACGGAAAACCACATTCGCATAGAATCCTATTTTCTCAGGATATTTTAAATGTTATTTTATTTGCTTATTAACTTGCTGGGTTTTTTTCAAAGGATTTCGGTAAACTCTGTCGCAATATGTGTTCATGCTGTTTATTTTCTTAGTTATTTGTGTTATTAAAAATATATTTGAATTATTATATAGCTACTGGGCTACAGAAGTTTGTTCTTAACCTTGGTAAAGGTTACTGTTCTATTACTAAAGGTGACATCTGAAAAGCATTCCAGTTTTGGGATGAATGCTGAGGGTGTCAGTAGGAGTATTTTTCTTTGTACAGAAATTTGTACATCAAAATGGTGCTCTCCTGTGGTGTTTCATGCCATGAGTACTCTAGGAAAGTATATGGATTTTAGTATGTTGGTAGCAGCATTTTTTAAGTATCAAATATTAGTTCTTATAAGCCATAGAGGGAGTTTGTTGCATTTAGTATGAAAAAATGGAACAACTGTTTTCTCAATAATGCTATTTTGGCATAGACTTTCTTAATCTTTACAAGTATAGCCTACCAGTAAATAAGCACAGTAATAGCTATGCTTGTACTTTGAACAGTGGTTTTATGCGTATGTTGCTTCCTTTCTACTTTGAAAATATACCATCCCTGTTGTGCAGGTGGGGAAACAGAGGCATCCATGGGAGGTGAAATAACTTCACCTGAAGGTCTTCTAGAGGAAGACAGATCTCCCGGTCTCAAAGCAGACCCTTATAAAGTCATGTATTAAACTTACGAGGAGGTGGTTTTAAGTTGACAAAACAGAAGTCGTGCATTAGAGATAACATTTAACATTTACTTTTCCTCCCACAGGAACTTTTTACACCAGAGTGCAAATTCAAGGAGTCTGTTTTCGAAAATTATTATGTAATCTACTCATCCATGCTCTACAGACAACAGGAGTCCGGCAGGGCCTGGTTCTTGGGGCTGAACAAAGAAGGGCAGGTCATGAAAGGAAACAGAGTGAAGAAAACAAAACCAGCAGCTCATTTTCTACCCAAGCCATTGGAAGGTGAGGCTCAGTCCAATGCTGGCAGAACCTTCAATAAATCTCAGAAGAAGAAGAGGGAATGGTTTCTAAAGTACCCTTTGTGAATGTATGTGCCCTGCACAGGGACCATTCCAAATGGCAGTCCCCAGAATTCATGGAATGAGTTTATGCTTCAGCATAGTGATGCTAGAAAGGGCATACGTAAAAACATTTTTTTTTTTCTAGGGATTAAGAGGTCATTTTTCAAGAAAAGAAATCTTCTGTGGAAGTGCATTATTCTCTTGGTAGGGAGAAAAGCTGTTGTGAGTCTTGAAGTGAGAAAATAGTCCTTTCATTAAGCAGAGTTAAATAATGGATATTGTAGAATAATTGGGAGTTATAAAGGGAATGGATGAAATGTCAGTATTTCAAAGTAAATATTTTCTAATACAGAACAGAAAGGTCCCTTCATAAAATAAATCATTCTATATTGCTTAGCCAGTTGATGTAATGCACATAACTTGTGTTAGTTGGACTTTAAACCAAGACAGAAGTGAATAAAAGTCATACTAACCTTACACATTAAAATGATGTCACACCTTCTCTGAAAAAAACATTAATTTTTATCTCAGTACTTTTGGGTTTTCCTATGTATTCTACAAGCCTTTATAAACATATGCTGTTTTTTGCTTCTTATCCTGATGGGACTCCAAATTTCATTGATATTACTGCTACACATAGCCTCAGAAAATTGTCTCATTACTTATCATCTGAAAACAGGTACCTGAGTAATGTTTTAGTTAGCAGTTCTTTTAACATTTTAACCTAATTTTTTTGATTAAGTGATCAGTTTGCTAAATATTTTAGAGTTTCATCATAAGGAATGAATCTGAATAATTCTGTGTTTTAATTTCCTATTTGAAATCAGGTTGATGCCCTCATGCTTTCCTTGTCTTGAGCTCTCAACAATATTGCCACTTTATATGTTCATCCCTTTATATTAAATTATAAGAATGATATGGAGGGAAAGCCAGAGCATTTTTAAAAGCAAAATTGATTTGTACAGTTTAGGAAAGAGGTACTTTTTTTTCATTTATGTTTGGTTGGTCATACTTTATCAAAATAGCTCAGACAAGACTTAGAAATAACTCGCTTTATATTGCCCATGAGAGTCATCAAGTATGACAGCTGTGCTATATAATTCTTTACTTTATAGTTCCAGCTCGTGTTATTTGACTTCATGTTTTCATAGGTTACAATGTTATTTCATCAAGCTCTTTAATTAAATCAGCAAAGTGTCCTAAACACAGTAATGGATACCTTCTGAAAACATAGAACACAACCAGCGTTATGTACTCTAGAGAAGACATTTAATTTCAGACTTTCAGGAGCCATGGAAGGAGTTAGATTATGTCATTGTAAATATTAGAACAAGTGTTTGATTAGTTAATGATGCTACGGGGCCCTTCATATTTATTATGAAACTTCATACCACTGAAGAACAAGGTCAGAACTTTGATGCTCCAGCCTCTTACTCTAATTAGCCAAGAGATGAAGGCATTATGCTCTCTATGGCAGCACATAGCCAGTCCTGAAATCACACTGTGATGATTAATTCCTTTGACTGCTTTGACATCTCTTTTAATGTTCCTCTGATACAAATAAATGCTACTGATGTTAGTTATACGTGGGAATATTACCTGATACAGTGACATGGAAAATGAAATTGAATTATCCAAGAGCATTAATCATTAAGGCAACATAATGCTAGAACTGTGTAACTTAAAACATGTATTTTCCTCAAAGGATTTGAAGAGGTTAGATAAGGACTGAAGCCCAGGGGCAAACTTGTAATTCCTCTAAGAATTCTGTTAGCAGTTTAATTTGGAGATTTGCATGCTTCTATATTCAGTGGAGATCAGTGGCTACTGCCTATGTTTTTGGAAAAGAGGAAGAAAAAGCTCAAATCTCTTGTCTACTCTGCAGTATGCCCTGCACATTTCTTCAGTACACACCTGAAGAGATCATGACCAAGGTCCTCAGATTTGGGAGACAGGTGTACAGATAACTTTGTAGAACTGGACCCAAGCTTAATCTTGCATGTAGGACTAAAAAAGAACACTTTAGTCTAGACAACTGTATCATATGATCCATTTGTTAAACACCATCTGTCTTACCATATTTTACTTCTAAAAACTTGCCGAGTGTTTACTTAAGGGCTGTACATATATATATATATACACACACATGTATATACATATGTGTATATATATGTACATTTTTGTGTGTCTGCCTCATGCAAAGACAGTAGTTTTTCATTCCCAAGGCTTCTATAGTTTCTATTAAACAAGCAAGTATACAGTTTCCTGCTTGTTTTTTAAGTAAGTCAGATACAGAGGAAGTGAGAAATTTGGAGGGTCAAGCAGAGTTATCAGTTATGCAAACAAGTGACTGTCGAAGTAGTTTCCCTCATGCTTGCGAAGAGGAACATAGATTATATTGCAATATCAGTTGTAGAAAATTAATCCTATTTGAGATGAGCTCTTAAATGAGATATATTCTTACAAATATCTCTCGTTTTCTCTTTTCTCCCCTCAGTTGCCATGTATCGAGAACCATCTTTGCATGATATTGGAGAAACAGTGCCAAAGGCTGGGGTAACTCCAAGTAAAAGCACAAGTGCATCTGCAATAATGAATGGCGGCAAACCAGTTAACAAGAGTAAGACGACATAGCCAGATCCTCACAGGTGTTGTGACTTACTGAGTCCCGAGTACAGTTGAGCCATTTATCCTTGCCAGACTTCCCCGCTGCAGTGTCTGTGGATCAGCTTGTGGCAAGTCACAGACTTGCCCGTTGCTGTTTCTGAACTGATTGTTGCAAGTGGATAAATCTCAACATGTAGCTCCACCCACAACAAGAAGACACCTGGATGAACCAGCTAAACTCAGACCATGGAATGCCCTACCAGATATTGGAATGCCTTTTTAATATCTTTTCTGTGACTGTGACACTTCATGTGAATGACATACTTCACAAGTACACTTGATACCTTGCCTGCTGACAATTGCCCATAATCCCTTTTTGAGTCCAGTTTCAGCAAAATCCATGTGTTTAAGTTCTATTTTGTAGCACACAAATAATCAAGTAATTTCTAGTTAGATGCTGTAAACCTGTGCTATTATGGATTTCCCTTCTTCCCTTTTTTATAAGGCTGCTCGCTCCACTGTCTGTAACCTTTTGCAGGGATTGTGTTTCTCTATAACTTAAGTGTTGCCGGTGGCTTAGTTTTGAAAGCAATCAGGGAATCAGGAAGCCTTCAAAAATCTATTATTCCAAATTATATCTATAAAGAATAGGATTGTTGTCTCTGGCTTACAATATTGATTAAATGTGAACACTCTTTAGAGCAGATACTGTGCTTCTGAGGTTGGCATTATAGTGGAGGGAAGACTGTCAAACACAACCAACAGGAAGTTTTCTGAAACAAGTGTTTGGCATCCCCCTTTAGTTTCTTTTTGTGTGTGTGTTTTATACATATCACAGGCTTACTGGTAATGGTAACATTTGCCTTGCCCAGCGAGCAAGACCCACTCATTTTTGGGAAAGTGGGTCCAAAGAATTTTGTAGGCCTTGTAGGCCTGAATTAAGGCTTATTTTTCATCTACTAAATCTTCATTGTTTGAAAAACAACCACCACCAATTAAAAAAAAAAGATAAAAATAAAGTAAGACTAACCAGAATTGCTCTACCTAAATCCATTTCGAATATAATCCTTTCCTATTTTTAAGGAACTGAACTTAATGCCATTGTTATTTTTGGCTGAATCCCATTCCTACTTAGCAAAGCATGGGCAAGGGTGTCGTCGTGTTCTTTTTTGCAGCACCAATGCAAAGGGTAGTTACAAATTACAGTTTAATATTTCTGGTGTTTTAAAAAAAAAAAAAAAAAAAACAGTTTTAAAACTGGACATATTACAAAACGTTGTTTTTCTTTTTAGCTAAGCATGCAAAGTCCGGTCCTATGTATCTCACTGATATCCCAGTACATACCTCCACCCAGCTTCCTAGGATAATACGCCCACAAAATTGCTAGATTGAAGGTGCCTTGCCTTGATCTCTGTATACTGTACTTTCTCCTACATGAACCTAGAAGAAATCAAAAACAGTATAAAATTGAAGCCTTGGATCATATTCCCAGAAAAAACATCAACCCTTTGAGTTTGCCACTTGCAAACAATTAAACTAATGTTGAGGAGGGAGGGAGATTTATAGAATGCCACAGAGATGCCATTGAAGTGTTACATACTTAGTCACAAGCTTTCAGAAGACTAAAAATATGGGTTCTCTCTGCATGCTTAGGAGGGTATTCGTTTCTCAGAGAGGGCAACAAGGACCAAACTGTACCTCAGTCTGGAAAATTGCGTGGCAATGCTCTCATGACCTCTTGCTGTTACCTTGATATTTAAAGACGAAAAAAATTGGAAATCACGCATTCCTTTTTTAGCACTGTATTTCTGGCAGTTTGTTTTGTCACATCATTGTGCTGAAGTCCCTAGCAGAGACCACAAGTTATTTCAGACTCCCTCTCTGCTCAGCTGAACTTTTTCAGTCTGAATGAACTCTTCATGCTAGTTTTCAAAAGTGTTCTGTTTTTATAAGCATCAATTAGTGCACTCTTCTAGGAGGCTACTGTAAAGCTGCTATAATATAGATTTTTTTTTTTGTAGGCCAGACTTCCTTGTTTATGTATGTACTATGAGAACAGCAAGCTAACACTTGATGTTGGGTCTTTCAAGGGAGGGAATGAGTTAAGCATGAAACCCACTATCCATGTAGATGAAAAAAATACTCTAATACTGTGACAAAAATGCAAAGAAACTTTGACTTAGACTGTGCCCTTGCCTGCTAGCAGTAAATATGCGTGCTTGGGGAAAACAACACTTTATTAAAAACTTTGGTGCACCCTTCTCATCCCACCTGGTCCAGTGGGATTTGTGCACCATCCCTGAGAAAACAAAACCAAACCAAACCAAACCAAAGCAACCTACATGGTGAGCTGGGAGCTTGCTCTGCATCTGGAGGACCAATGGAGGCAGCAGTCTAGATGTTGTACTGTCTGCTGGGTCCCTGAGGAGGCCCCAGGCTTTCTTGCAGTATTTTAAATAAGATAATACAGCTGAAGGCTACAATCCCTCCTCTCTTACCTGAATTGTGTAAGAGTTCAGGAGGGGGGAATACATGTGTTCATGTCCCATCCAGCCGTCTTTTTACTCTCTCAGTGTGAAAGCTTGGGAAGAGCAGTGCTGGAGACCTGGCTGAGCCATGCAAGGAGGCTCTGCTTCATGGCCTGATGCTACATAAGAATTGTTTTCAATATTAAACTTCTAATCCTGAATCAGTATGATCTTCAAACCAGCTTGGGAGGCTATAATTAAGGCACGATTTAATTTTTATAAGCAGCTAATACATACTGGAAATAATTCAGCATTTTCTTCTCATTTTCCATTTTTGTTTCTGTGGGCTAAATCCATATGTGAGTTTAATCCACTGAATAGATGTCCTAAAAATATTTTTTCTACAGTCTGTTTAAACATGGCAAAGGGGTCTTTGTGCTTTGTTTCCTCCCTTTAATTTTGTCTCGTCTCATATGTTGCATGGGAAGATGGCAAAGATGAATTGCATGTAGTAGGTTGTGTCTGTCAAAGATCTGTTGGTCAGTATTACTAAATTTACATACATATATGCAAAGAGTTTGTCTGCATTGTACAATTTGTGTTTATTCTAATTTGTTGTATACACAGATTCAACGTGATGAATAAAACATTTATATGAAGGCATACCAGAAAAAAATAAAGAAGTTTATGTAAGAAGTAGAGTGTGCAAAACATCATTGCACTGGCCACAGGATGGTGAAACTTCATGTAAATAGGTTGGCAAACTCAGTTCTCCCCTTTTACCATGCCAAAGAAAATTTTAGCTCCTTAATATAATACCTCTCTTGCTGTTCTCCAGGATGAGACTTCACCATTTTCTTCCCTCTAAAATTAATTTTGCTGTTAAGCTAAAGCTGTTTTCAACTGTCTGTTACTACTAAAGTACTGTATACTAAACCTGATGGAATCAATTTGTATTTACAGATTGGGGTTTTTTGTACTTACATGTCCAGCTGTCTGTGAATCTGCAGCGTTCCAGATCTTTTGCATGCTTGCTTTGTATTTTGTTCTTCTTCTAGGTTTTATCTAATCTCTAAGAGACTGTTTGCACAGCAATCCAACCTCATCTTACCATTTCATATGTTAACACTGCACCTAGTCATTCTGTCTTTCCTTTTTTCTTTTCTTAACCTGTATTTTCTTAACCTCTATTTGGCAAAGTCAGTCATGTGCACAGTTTTAGACATCCAGTTTTAAGCAGATAGGAACTACTTCAACAAAGCACGGGTTTGTTGCACTTCAAAGATTTTATAAAAACACAAGAATCCTTATGAGATTGTTCACAAGATAGGGCCTCTGGAAAGGTGTCTATAGCTTTTAAGTGCTTTTTTAGTTCACATAACACCACTTTTGTTTAATTTACTGGGGGGTTTAGCCACTCTCAAATAATTTTTAATATACTGTCATTTTCATAAACTTTAACTTGTGTAGAGTCAGGTTGGTTCTTAACATCCTCCCCACACACACCTCCCCTCAGAATATAAAGCAGTTCAGTTTGACAATGGTATATATCTGAAACAACACTAAGAACTCTAACTTTTTATATATATATATTGGGAACCTTTCGATCTGGGTTTAAAACCAGTGTAAGTAATGAGGTATGAAAGCAAGCAGTTTGGTCCATGCATTAAAAGTGCATCTATCTTGCTGTTCTATCCATTTATTGGTATAAAGAAGAAATTATTCAGCTCTGTTCAAATGGGAATGCAAGTAAAATTAGGCTAAGTAAGGAGATTATCTTTCTTTTAAAAGCCCCTTTAGATAAACTGCTATTCTCTGCAATGCTTTTTAAAATGTCTAATAACAAGGGGGTTTTGTGATGACTAATGCAAATGCCAGGACTTATTTTTAAAGCTATAATAAAATTTTTCTTCTATTACTTAGTCACAGAAATATTCAACTTAGCTTTCTTCATGCCAGTGTCATTTAGCTATGAAGTGAAAAAAGGGTCACAAGTAGGTCAATAATTTTTAGAAGGAAATTAGTCCACAGTTGGTTTATAAGTGATATTATAGATAAATTATATACAGTAGGCATAATCCTGCAAGTTGATTGTAGAAGCATTTGGCACACTTCTGGATTGTGCTCTTTCAGAAGAAGAAGAAAGAAAGACTGTAGTGTCTTTTGTTTATAAGTTTTATAAATCCAGCCAGTACAAAATACATCCAATTTGGTTTTGTCATCTTTTGCCTTTTGCCACAGGCCTAAAAGCAAGTTTTTACAGTCACTGGGTATGAAGAATCAAGCACTATGTTCCAGTCCCTTATACCTCTTCTTGCTTTTACAGTTTAAGTATCTGGAATTGCCATCATAGGGAGTGAGGTGCAAAATCACAATTTACTAATACAGCTATTATTTTCACATATGCAGAATAATAATCCTATTCCTTCTGATCTCATTTTTTAGTGATAAAATGAGCCACAAAACAGATCTGCTGGGAGTTACATCACCAGTTACCTTAGCGTGAAGAGTGGGGGGAATGTTCAAACAACATTATAAAAATTATAAGAATCAGAAAGGAATTTATGCATACATTACATTTTTAGTAGTCTTAGTTAACACTTCAGGGTTTATAGCTATAGCACCATTTTTTTTGCTAATTTACATTTTAACAAACCACTGATCATAGCTGTCTCAGAATATTCTACTATTTTTTCTATAAGTACCTTAACAAATGAGTTGGATAACATTTTTTGAAATGCTGTGGCTACATAATCCATCCAGTAGCCAAAATGTTGGATTTGATTGGGTTTAAAAAAAAAATATATCTAACTAGAAATCAGAATCATCTCACACTTTTTAGATATACAAATTTAAAATGAACAAAAAATACAAAGTAAAATATATCAAATACAACATTGCAACCCTCTAAAGAATTGTGCTTATGCACATGAATAACTGAAATACCATAGCTGACCTATGGGATATATAAATTTGCTTATCATGCCTTGAAACTATAAAAAGGCATCTACTGAACGCATAGAGAGTTTTGATTATCTAGTATTTTCTTGTTATAATACTAAATACAAACGGAAGGAAATCACGGAAAACTTTGTATCTTTCATTATTTATAATCTGATTGAGCAGATGAATGTATATGTGAAAAAACACTGATTATGAGATGATTCAGGTCAGCGGTATTCATAAATAAAACCAACAATGTGTGCTTTCCAGACACCAGGGTTGACAAAATGTGTACATGTTAAAATCTAGGAAAATATTCCTGTTAAGCTCTATAATTTCAAAATGAATTTTACTTTGAAGGTTCTTTATACTGTATCAATACATTTTAGAACTCTGCTTGATATAATTTAATAGCTTAAGAAGAGAGCAGCTAGCAGCTTTGGGATGTATGTCTTACTATTTATATGCATAGCTTTTCTAGAAGTTATGCACTGATGTTTGGTAATTATACACCCTGAGAACATGTGTTTCATAAACTTTAGCAAGAAAGAATCCAAGTAAAGGAAAAAAAAAAATGGGTAAGAAAGGGCAAACTACATGGGAAAGGGGAATAATAAAATAAGTTCATCCAAAATTTTTGCATTCTGTTACATGTCCTGTACCATTGTATCTTCCTATTTCAAAATTGTCCTTTTTAAAACAAAAGTAATTTCTAGGCTAATCATGGAAATTCCTTTTTTGGTTGATATATAGTTCCCTTATTCCTGAGTCATGTACCTCTTCAAAAATCAGGACCTTGGCACCTAAACCGCAATGTTACAGTTTGGTATGAAAAAGACATATTGTCCAACCATTTAAACAATTTCTCGCTCAATCATGGTTTCACAAAATGTAAACACTTCTGAACCTAAAATGTATGTATCTTTTTTTGCTCTAAAGAATTAAAGGGCTGCCAAATCTACATGTAAAAAAAAAAAATAAAAATAAGAGACTCATATGTAAATAAGTTAGGGAAGTCCCAATAGTTGTGCATCGTTCATAACTCAATGTGAATTTCACACTGAGCAGCATTTCACCATTGGAAAATAAAAATAAAATTTTTGTTCATACCACTGCTTTGTTTGTATTTACTGCATTAAAACTTTAATTACTTTGTTGCTATTGTCTGAACATCTTTGGCTGAGACCCGGCTACTGAATAGCATAGCTGATTTTTTAAGTCAGTTGACCTTCAGGCTCCCTATTTCTATAAAATCAGTTATATTCAATGAATACCATGTGTGACAGTGCAATCTGTTCCAAACAGTGATTTCTAATAGCATACAGAATTGCCATCCTAAAAGTTATTAGTATAACAAATTTTCATTTGCTTTACTTCTAAGAGGCAACTGTACATACATAGAACAGTATGATAAAAGTACATATGAGTTGCAGGATACACATTCAGAATACATAATCATACATTTATACCTTTATTAGTTTCATTCCTTATGCTCCTATAGGTTATGTATTTGAAAGTATCATAGTACATAGATAATCAACTTATTGACACATTAACCATAGAAACTAAGAAGTTCTCTTATGGACAAGGGTCTGTTCCAGCACCTTGGGTCTTCAGTCTATGGCCGTCAGGTAATTGGGCAACAGTTATTCAAGTACAATTCTTAGACCAAATAAAAAATCATTAATATTTGTATAATCTCTACAACTTTTCTCAATTTATGAGTGGGTACATAATCAGAAATTGTGTTTGGAAAATAAAAAAGGGCCAAAAAATGTATTTGTCAAACAGCACAAAATGAATAAAATTAATCATTCTACAAATACTCAACTAGTGCTGCACTTCTACAGGAGTACTGTTATTGCATATTGATACAGAAAGGTGACAGCCGAGTAAATAATGATTAGTAAAAAGGCTTTCTTGCACCTTTTCCAAAGGTTGCTCAAGAAATAAGAATTATGGGGGTAATCTCGGTCCCACTGAA
Source organism: Psilopsiagon aymara (assembly GCA_024733675.1). NCBI lineage: Eukaryota > Metazoa > Chordata > Aves > Psittaciformes > Psittacidae > Psilopsiagon > Psilopsiagon aymara. The sequence goes on along the minus strand of JANRGW010002752.1, from coordinate 29,267 downwards.
TTTACTAAAATACTCTTGAAAGACCCATAGGGCCTTTAGAGTATTTTATGACTTCATATTTTAGAGCCTGGACTCTCCAGCTCCCAAAGCAGTTTTAATTTTCCTCTTTTAGTTCTGTCATGCATTTCTTTGCAGAGCAGGCCCTCAGATGAGTGTTCTAATGCTTTTACACCCATGTACGTGTGCATGCTTGCACACCCACGTACTGAGTACTTCTGAAATGAAATGTTCTAGCAGCCTAAAGGAAAACAACCAAAGACCTCCTCAGTCTTTGATGGGCTTTGTTAAGGATATTCTCTTCCCAGCCAGATTTCACAAGCATTTCCATTCCATCCTTCCCAGCACTCACAGTTTCCACAGCTACAAACACCATTGCCTAGAACAGAATGAATAAAGGGCAATTATCATAATTGAAATGTACTACATTAAAATGTGTTTTATAGGAAGTAAAAAGCCATGCTAAGTCTGCGTTGCTCCTTTATGGTTTCCCCCACATGTTTTGGGTTTTTTTTTTTTTTGGAAGGGAGCAATTACTGTACCATTGCATTAAGAAGCCATCACAAACCTATACTCACAAAGCATTAACAACAGTCTCTCAGCAACTCCATTACCAGAATTGCAAATATTTCAATTATGCCACCACTACTTGCACCCAGCTGAGGCTCAGTGCTCACACTGTACCTCCAGGTACAAGGAAAACCAAAATTACTTTTAACTATCATGTAGAAAGAAAAGGACATTAAAAAGTTTCAAACAGAATAGCAATAAAAACATCACTTTGAAAATGAAAAACTTTAAACATAAATTTGCAGAAGTGGTACAAAAATAAATAATGTCTCAAACCTTTAATTATATGAAAAATGTGTTGGCCCTATTTTGCAGTGGGGAAAGGTTACTTTCATTTTATTTAAACATTTTTCATGACTCCTGAATGCTTAGCTGGTGACTTCTACAGCCTGGGTTTCCAGCGTGATGACTCTTCCCACTGACTTTATGAGAATCCAGGAAGATCTGCTGAAGCTGAAGACTCCTTGCCTCTATTCTGGGCACTAACCCCCAGAAAGGACCTTTGCTAATAGGAGTAGCTGGGAGACACAATTTACGAGTGTCAGCCCTCCCACTTTCACTCTAATTGGCTTGCAGATTTCCTCCACACCTAATAATTGCTCAGCAAAGATTTTCTAAAATTAAGCTTTGTAACAGGAAGCAGCGAGTGAGTCAATTTACAATTCCCATATTCCTCCTTGTCACTAGATTTGCCATGAGGGCTTGGTGGCAGCCTACCCATTTCTATTCACATCCGCCACCTGAACTCTCAGACAATATTAAGGTGAAGCTGCTTTAACCACTAACCATCGTAAGAAAAACTGTCAGGTATTTCAGGCTCCCACTGAGAGCTGTCTGATTGCCAGGAAGCTCTGTTAACCCACGCAGCTATGCCACTCACCTACCAAAGATCATCAGAAAAGAGAATTTTGTCTATGACTTAAAAGCAATTTGTACGTAGAAAATCCAGTAAGAGAACAAAAGCTAACGAAATCTCATGATCCAAATGTCCTGTCCATACTGTGTGTCCTTTGCCAAAAAGCAGTAAATTCTAGTCTGTTACAGTGAAAAGTCTTGATAGATTTCATAGCTGGCTTACTGACTTGAATTCATACTCAGGCTTTCAACCTCTGTTTTGAAACCTTAAGTTGATTATCACACTGCACAAAGAAACAATTAGAGCAGGTTGAATAACCAGCAAATGCACTTCCTCTGTCAGTGGAGGAAGAAGAAGCCAGGTTTTCTTTAACATAATTCCCATCAACACAGTTTGTTTCCTGAAGCAAGTGTTAGCCTGTACTGCACCTGTGCAAATAAGACCATCGTGTTTGTCACAGTCTCTGTCATCGCATTCACAGAAATCGCCCGAAATGTACCATTCCTGTGGTGAACAAATGCACTTTCCACAGTGGCAGGAACCTGAAATCACAAAAAATAACATTACTCACAAAGAGCACTGGCATTTTCAGAGTAGAAAATAACATGCTCAGACACACACGTGCACACACACACATGTGCACATAGGAACAAAACTGCTGCCTAAGAAGCTACTGCATAAAAGAAAATCATCAAGCTAAAAGCTTTCTGAATAAAAGGATTCTTTTGACGTGAGAGTATGGTGGGACATTACTACTAACGCTTTGATTCTGCTATTTCATTTAATCAGCACTTGCAGTTTGAAGCTTTTCTTTGGTTTCAGATGCCTACAATCAGGGCTACTCTTCCCAGCGACTGCTTTTTTTTTTGGCTAGAAAAGCTGAAATTGTCCCTGACCCACGATTACTGAAGGCAATAAAATTGTACCTGGGAAGAAAATGGCCCTCCTTCTCATCTAAAATCTTTAGGGATGAGGCCAAAAAAGACCAGGGGTGCCTAAGAATAACACGTTTAGACCCCCTCAAATCCTTATCACTACAAAAGAAACTGCTCCACACCCCATGGAATTTGCTCTAGGTCGGAAATGTTGTGCACATAATGGTGACTCAGCAGTTTGCTCACTTCTACAGAGTACCCCAGTGTCCCTCATTGGGATAAGCAGCTCTTCTCCTCAGAGATGTCAGGTTGCACCCCCACAGGCAAAGGGGGTGACAGTCCTGGTGACATTTGTGTGGTGCTGCAACCTACCAAACACCAGAAATCTCCCTATAAGGGAAGACTCAGAGCCATCCCTACCTTCAGAAAAAGGCTCAGGGTTCTGAATCCCAGAAAGGGACAGCTGCCCCAAGACAACCATGTCTCAGGAAGCCTGTAGAGTCAGAAGGCTGCGAGAAAGGCTTTTCTGCAACTAAAAATGCCACTAGGAAATAGTAATTCCTCCTGGAATTATAATGGAATTATAATACCTCCAACACCCAGCTGAAAAGAGTTGGCTTGTACAGAGCCTATCCTCACCTGCCGGACCCTGTACAGAGTTCAGACACTTAAACGCTAAGGTGACACACTTAGTAACTGCTGAGCAAAAAAATCCTTCTGTGGACCTATAAACTGGCTACAGCACAGATCAATAAAAAACGTCAAAAACCAAATAAATTACAACAAATAAGGCAACACATGAATATACACAGTTTTCAATTATGAGAAGCAGGATTTTAAAAAACTCACCAAAGAAGCCGTCGACTGTTAACAGAACATATAAATGTTCTAATAAAGCTTATAAATTAGTCTGATGCAGCTGAAAATCGTATCCCTCTTGCAAAATGTCCAGAATGATTCCAGTTCAAAGCCACATATGTTTTTAATGCAATATTAAAGAAAATATGAAGCAAGCTTGGCTACAAGGTCCACAAGGATGACCACAAGGATGGCTGGAGCACCTCCCATATGAAGACAGGCTGAGAAAGCTGGGGCTGCTCAGCCTGGAGAACAGAAGGCTGCGTGGAGACCTCATAGCAGCCTTCCAGGATCTGAAGAGGACCTACAGGGATGGGACTGTAGCAAGAGGACTAGGGGGAAGGAATGGGTTTAAACTTGAACAGGAGAAGTTCAGGTTAGAAATACTTTGCTGTGAGGGTGGTGAGGGCCTGGCACAGGTTGCCCAAGGAAGTTGTGAATGCCCCATCCCTGGCAGTGTTAGTGTTCAAGGCCAGGCTGGACAGGGCTTGGAGCAACCTGGTCTAGTGGAATGTGTCCCTGCCCATGGCAGGAGGGCTGGAACTAGATGCTTTTTCACCCTTTCATTTCTTTCAGTGACTTCTGAATAAAATTCATAGGAAAAATCCAAACACACTTAAAAAAAAAAAAAAATCAAAAATTGATCTGTCACTATCAACCAATATTCCATAGGTTTTTCCCTTAAATACCAAAATGTCCCTGATCACTCAATCTTAATTTTTTAAACTTTTAGAATAGCTTCAGCAGAGTATCTACTTTTTTTTTTTTTTTTAATTAAAATGAAAATAATTCAGTGTTTACTGACAAAATTTAACTCATTGCCTAATTTCAGGTAAGTGCTGTTTTAACTTGCAACATATGCGACATGTAAATACATGCAGAAAGAGCCAGCAACTGGAACATCTGGGGATGGGAGCATCTGGATAAACATCTACTTTTTCTGTGAGTTCTTAGTATTGCTTACTGAGCCATAGGCACAGAAAATACTGACATTCCCCACAAGGATGAAAAATGCCATTGTACAAAGAGTCAGGAGGGATAGCATACATGCTGCGTGGTTGCTGCATAAAAGATATACTAAGACATATTTGAGGGTAATTTAAACTGAATTTTTCTGTTTATACAAACCACAAGGTACTGACGGCTGAAAATAATGACTAGAAAGAGAATTTCAGTGAAATTAAAGCAGTTAATAAGAGCACGACATTGTGACAAACCTGAAGTGATTCTGCGTAAGCGAGCGCTGATGCTGCAACTGAGGGGTGCCCATGATGTTTAAAACTATTTCGCAGAAGATACAGCAAATTTAACACCAAGTCAACCAAGGAAGATCAGAATCCACAATGTATAATCTGTTAGGGAGAATAAATGTATCAAGTCTTTTCCCTGAACACAGAGTGCTGCTCTGGGAGGCTCCTCAGTTTAATTAAAACAAGTCTAATGACTTGCAGGGTGTTCCCTGGGATCCCAGCCAGATCCTCTCACACAGGCTTTGGCTCATTACCTAGCCCACATCCTGCACTGTTACAGTAGCCATCTGCAGCCCTATATTTACTGCCAGGGAGGCAGCAGCGTGGTGGGTGTTGCTGTTTTCCTTGGGAAGAGCTTTTACTACAGGTGGCACCGTCAGTAAGCCAAGATTCTGAGAACACCCTAGGAATGTGGATGCCCAACTCTGCTAATGTTAGCAGAGCGTAATTTTCTGACAGTGATCAGCAGTTGCCTGCTGAAAACCAGGACTCCTTAGAGTCCATAACTCCTACATACAGAAACTCAAGTTCCCTTAATCCATTTTAGCATTAGCATATCTTGGCTAGGTTTCCAGCCAAGACAGAATAACCACCATTAGTCCATGGGTAATGGTTACGTATTGCTCAATGCAATGAAACAGAAAGAATAATTTCTCATTTTGACCTCTGGATAGTGCTGGTCACAAGAGCTATGAACATTTTAAAGTATGATTTTCAGGTACATATTTAAGCATCAGGAATAGATCTGCCTTAAACATAAAAACACATCCTAGTCAGAGAAGAGGCAGGAGACAGCAGTCTCCTGGTGTTCATTTGCTACATGCTTCTGGAAGTTGTCTTATGTAGGTATTTCTCTGCTAGGACAAGCATTCACATATAGCCAGCTGCTCCCACAACAAAGCTGCTATAGCACCTAATATGACACAGCTTTATTATACTGACTGTTCCCAAGGAAACCTTTGGTCACACCAGAAGCTTACCTGTGTTTGGGGGGCTGAAGAAACCTAAAAATTAAAATAATCCCCCAGTGCTTCTGAACACGGATTTAGGGTCAGGTTTGCAATTCCCATAGAAAGTAAATGCTACTCAACAGTGTGCTACTGCCTTAGAAAATCTGGTCTTTTGGAACCACCATTCATGTAGTCAGGTTTAAAAGCCCTACCTGCCTGCAGCAGGTTACAAACTAGAGCAACTTTCGGGCTGCTCCAGCCTATATCAGTGACCAGATCCCAAACCAAACCCCGGCAAGATAGACAACAGAGGGAAAACACCCTCGATGTCTCTGCAAATTCCTGCCTGATAATGTACTTCCAAAGCCTCAAAGTAAATTGTGCCCTTGATATATATGCTTAAAGCTAATTGTTCTCAGAGTATTCAATAGGCAGGAGCAAATACCTCTCAGCCATGCTTACAAAAAGGTAGCAAATAATACAAATATTTTAAATTACAAAATGGTTTTTTACATTTATATTTAGATGCTTACACAGTGGATTTTATTGATTATGGTCATATTCCCCACCTTCACAGTTTACATTTAAAAAAAAAAATCACAGGGACCTCAAGGCTAAGAGTAGTTAATTTCTGCAGTAAACCACAGCAACTCCATTTCTCCAGTAACTCAGCATCCTAGAATCACAGAATACTTTAGGTTGGAAAGGACCTTAAAATCATCTAGTTCCAAGCCCCCTGACATGGACAGGGACACCTCACACTAAACCATATCACCCAAGGCTATAATATGGCCTTGAACACTGCCAGCGATGGAGCATTCACAACTACCCTGGGAAACCCATTCCAGTGCCTCACCACCCATACAGGAAAGAATTTCTTCCTCATATCCAATCTAAACTTCCCCTGTTTAAGTTTGTACCCGTTTCCTCTTGTCCTCTCACTACAGTTCCTAATGAAGAGTCCATCCCCAGCATCCCTATAGACCCCCTTCGGATACTGGAAGACTGCTATGAGGTCTCCATGCAGCCTTCTCTTCTCCAGGCTGAACAGCCACAACTTTCTCATCCTGTCTTCATATGGGAGGTGCTCCAGTCCACTGATCACCCTTGTGGCCCTCCTCTGGACTTGTTCCAACAGTTCCGTGTCCCTTTTTGTGTTGAGGACACCAGAACTGCACAGAATACTCTAAGTGAGGTCTCACAAGAGCAGAGTAGAGGGGCAGGATCACCTCCTTTGACCTGCTGCTCACACTCCTTTTGATGCAGCCCAGAATATGGTTGGCTTTCTGGGCTGCAAGTGCACATTGCCGGCTCATGTTCATTTTTCCATTGACCAACACCCCCAAGTCCTTCTCCGCAGAGCTTCTCTGAATCTCTTCTCTGCCCAACCTGGAGCTGTGCCTGGGATTGCCCTGACCCAGGTGCAACCCTCTTACACATATAGTTAATTAAATATAGCCACATCTGTGGAAAAATTAGAGAGTGAATCTTCCTCATTTTCTGACATTGCAACAACTAGGGGAGAAAAAAGACAAAATAAAAAGGTGTGGTGGAGGAGATTTCTGATAAGTGATAATACAGATGGAAGAAGGCCAGGCTGGAAGCCCCATTTCCTTTGCACTGAAACAAGAGTTACTAAAGAGACAGCTGTAAATCTGCCTGATGCAAAAGGCTCCTAACTGTGGGGGTTTTTTTTCCAGCTAGTAGGCTTCTTCCCTGTCTATACAAGGCACATATGAACAAGGGAAATGGCACATCCAGTCTGGAGTGAGAGCATTTTAGCCTCCAATCAGGCCTACCACCCGTTTTTTGTCTCTTTCAGACGTATTATATTACAAAAATAGGCAGTTTGCATTATGGGGGAGCTAAAAAGCCTTCTTTCCAGTAATGCAATTTTCTAGCCTGAAAGACTGCAAGGTAAAAACCTCAGAGAACAGTTTCAGATAATTATCAACATTTTCTAAATTTCATTCCTCCCTGGGGCAATTTTTCATAGCTGGAAAAAAAAAAAAAAAACCAAACAAAAAACAACACCACCCCCACCCCCCCAAACCCAAACTAATGCAACCACCCAAAAAAAAATTTAGTAAATAAGAGAGCCTGTGGGATTCTGTTGTGGCGGCTGCAGATGTCTGCCTTTCCTTTGCTGCTCTGCTGAGGAAGGGGGTGATCAAGTATGCCAAAAAGTTGCTGTTGCATACTTTCTGCCACTTACCGTTGCCTGAGATGCTACATTTGCCATCTTGCCCACTGAAGTGTGGGCAATGCCTCTGTCCCTCAATCTGGATGGAACACTCACAGTTTATAATGTACAGCTGTTCAGCACAGAACATCAGATAAACTCATACAGGAAACTATATGCTTTTAACAAATTGCATAGGTCAGCAATGTTACTAAACATATATGGCTGTGGTGGGTGTTTGACAAAATGGATGCAAGTGCATTAAGGAGCCAAATATAACATCCTTTTAATAATAGGTGCCTTTGAAAGCAAGGGTTACTAAACAATGTCCCACAGCCAAGAACATTAGTCTTCCAGAAGCTGATGGTTTTCCTCTGGAGGGGCACTGACATGGAGGGGCTCAGCTGCCAGTTCTTACCCTTCCCCGAGCATAATATGCCATCTGCCGACTCGCAGAGACTTCTGCTCTCCTCCTCCGTCATGTTGCACTTCCTTGAATGCTGGCACAACTTTCCAAACCAGCCGTCTTGGCAAATGCATCGGCCACATGAGCAGATACCATGGCCTGTAATGACACCAAGGTTAGTTATGAGCAAAACAAAGAGAAAGCAGTGTGAAATGCATCCTATGGGATAGACAGACATATAGTTAGACAACACAGCTTCTTCTGTTCTCATTCTTGGGTTAAACACGGCGCCCTATTCATGTGCAGGAAAGCATAGGCATGTCTCCCTTCATCCAAGAAGCTCAACTTTACGCTATGTTTCCTAGTACCCAGTGTACAGAGGACAGACACACCCTCTTTCCTCCCAGGTCTTTAACCCTGCAGCCTGGTGCTAGTCACACCTGCATATCCCATACTGTTATCAGAAGAAGCAGACCCCAGCACAGGACTGAGAGCAGCACAGCACACAGCAGAACAGGCAGGGGAATTAAAAGTTGCCATCTCCTCCAGCAGCCCATTACTGCTGGTTATCTGCTGCAGTGGATAGAGTGGCTCATGTGCATGCCTGGGCTCGACATACTCTGCAATTGCTACGAATTAACTCATATAGTAAAGAATAAAGATAATTCCCCCAGGGTCTCATGCAATTGCTAAAATTGGTTGTATGTAAACCCAATTGGCAACCTGCAGCATTCCTGTCATCATCCTAACAACTCCCTGCTGCTCTTCTGCATCTCCTCTCCAGACATAGCTATCCCAGCTCTCCACATGAACACACAGGTGTCAATTCCCAGATCAAGACAAGAAGTCTGAATGAGAGGGAAGATGGGCAGGCAGAAGAAGAATACAGTAGCAGTAACATAGACATCAAAAGATTATTAATAATAAGGAGGGAAATAGGGAGAAATGAAAGGACAGAAAGAAAAGAGGAATAAAAAAAACCCATAAAATGAAAGGTAAGTGGCGAGGAATACCCTCTGAAATGCCAGGGAAAGAAAGGTAGGGAATGACAAGTGAGAAAAAGGTCAAAGAAACCCTAGAAGTTGGGTCAAAGATAGAGACTAAAAGTGATAATCAATGTTCAAAAAAAAAAAAGAAAAAAAAAAAAGTGCAAAGATTCATGAGACCAGAAAATACGTTGAATAACAAACAATCTGGCCAGAAATAAGGGGAAGGTGACAATAAATGCAGACAAAAATACAAAAATGGAAAATAGGAAAAAAAAAAATAATTAAGAAATATCTCCCAGACAGAATTTCACTTTTCAACCTTGAATAATATTTCTGCAGTAGAGGAGATTATTCCTTAATTTTTCTCCTTACTGGGCTTAAAAAAGGCAAACTGTACATACCAGTGACTTTTATCTTATTCTACCTGCTATGTAAGGCAGGGAAGTGGAAACAAAGGGACTGAGATAATCTGGGAATGAAGAAGGGAGCAAGCAGTAAGAGTATCTGGTAAAGCATGGAACTGTAGGAAGCAGAGAGGCAAACCATCAAGTTTGCTTTTCTGATTTGCGAACTTCTCATGTGACAACAGTGCAACTAGATACTGCAAATGGGAAGGCAGGACTGACTGAAGACCAAAGGAGACACAAACTTTGTAGCTTGCTATAAGTGTAATTCCTTAATTACTGGGCACCTCAAAGTCTTGGAGCTGTCATATACAGTGATCTAAATGTTCAGAATAATATTTGTACCCCAGACTGTGTATTCATCTCAGAGGTTTTTGATTATCATTATCCATACAACTTGAAATGCTCAGTAACTATGATACATTTTTAATATGGCAGTATTGATTTAGCAATTACAAATTTATATATATGCATTTCAGATATATAAAATATTAAAACGTTGTAACTAGCAACAATAGACTCTTAATGCAACTTTAGTTTCTTTGTTAAGAGTGGGAAACCAGAACAGCTATACCACAAACAAAAATACAAGAGACAAAAACCAAACGTATTGACTTTCCCATATGCTCCTTCCAGGTAGATGGCATCCAACTGTCTACATTAACTTACTATAGCAAGTCTTCTGACATAGCATTTTTATCTGCCTTCTTTATTTTAATTTGTAACATATAGATCGATTTGAGAATAGCTCAACCACTGAAAAGCAAAATATACAACTGGATATTGGTGTTGGAAAATTATTTGTGGAGATACAAATACTTGTACTCATTTTAGCAGTGAATAGTAAGAAATCCATGCTGATTCTACTGAGAAAATAATTTAGTATCATTTTTCTTGTATGGTCATGATTTACAGAATGCAGAGACTGATCATGTCTGTAAAACCTTTATGTAAGTCAAATAAAAAAGTAATTAAGAATCTATAAATTTGCAGCAAACAGAATTTACAGTTTACCACATAAAATTTGATACACATTTTTCTGAGACAGGTATTTTTCTCCTTGAAGCCATATAAATCCTCAAAACATAAAGGATTGTTTTGTCTTAACTTCTCCAAAGCAATATTTACTCCTGGTTGACACCAGCTTGGGCAGCTGCAGCTCTCTGGATGCCTCATCCATCAAGGTTGTGAGGATGCAAGTGCTTAGCCTGCTGCTTGTTAACTCCTTGCTATCTTCAGTATGTGCTAGCCTATGAAAAACTGCTTCACACAATTTAGTTCTGTATATCCTCCTTGTAAAGGCTTTTTGCATTTATCTGAATATGTCCAAACAAGCTGACCAAAAAGAAGGGCTTTTCAGTCTAATGTAATATTCAAATTACATTCAAAGTGTCCCAGGTTTATTCTAATAAAACCCAGACTCTCAAACTTGTAACAACAGCTTGCTTCTGTTGCTCATATGTCCTTTTGATCTGAATATAAATCCCTCCACAGAGGAGAATAAAAATCAAGAATATAGCAATCCTACAGGAAAGGGGAAAAGAACAATCTCTAATTGAAGAAGTCCAATCCTACTGAATTGGCTAACATGATAAAATCTTATTTTATCTATTCAGATGAAACAAATTTACTGGAAAGTGTTGGTCTATCATCAATTCATATTTAACTCAAAACAGTTTAAACTATCAGTAAATCCAATAACCACAAGTTTTAAATGTGAAATATAAATGAGGCAACAAAGAAAGTTGGGACACATTACTAGCAGAGGTCCACTGTAACCCAAATCAGCCCAAATCAAACTGGACCCTAGTATGAATTATTTTTTATCACAACTGGAAATAAAACTGTGCGATTGTGGGAAACTTCACATAACTGTTGTCAGAGTTCCCAAACAACCTGCATGATAATTTTCTAATACAAAAGCCACCACTACATGGGAATGTCAGCCTGAGGAAAAGGGTGAAATAACCATTGCAGAGAAAGGTGGTTCTTATTTGTAGACTGACTATAAATGGATGATGTTCACAAAGGGCAAACTCAAGACAACCCCAAACAATATTTGGCACCTCGGGAGAATGAGTTCCTCAGAATGAGTTCCTCAAAATAATTAGTAACATAAACAGATGAAAAATAAGTTTTGAAAGTGTACAAGGAATATGAAAAATATTCAGAATAATTCAGGATCTCTACTTTAGAACAATGCAGTAAATGAAGCAAATATTTCTCTCTGCATTTCAGTAGAAACAGGAATTGCTTTTTTTTATTACAGGATTGTGAAAAAGAAATTTTCATTGTATTATTAACAGAAGAGAATATTAAAAAACATTTATGTGGGAGAAATATTTCTAAGTGAGGAGGTCTCATTAACCTGCCCTATGCTAAAAGAGTTGATAAAAGCATTACTGGATCACTGATTTTGATCTTTATTGAATATCAGTAGAAATCCATGACTTGAACAGTTGCAACAACCGCAGTTAGAAATAACCAAATTTAAATGTGAAAAAAAAATATTAATTGCCTATTGTATTTACATAATAGGTCACTTAGTATTGTCCAAGTCTAATAATAAAGACTGTGGCTCCAGTTTGAGCAACACAACAGACAGGTAGTTCAGCATAACCTTCATGTGAAACACTGCAATGAAAAGGGCTAATGTCATCCTCATATGCATATAACAGGAAAGAACCAAGTAGAGACAGAAATGAGTAGGAACACTTAGAGCATTAGTGTGATGGACACTAAAGTCCTCATTCTGATTCCATGTTTGAAGAGTTTTTTTAAAACTTGGAAGAGTCCCAAGAAGTTCCAAAGGATGCAAAGCTCAGAAAATGCGGCTTGTTGAAATGAATTCAAAGATCTGTATCTGCTTAGCCTATTGAAAATAGAAAACAAAAAAGGAAAGAAATAAAAAAAGGGAGGGAAAAAGGCTAAGAAATGTTTTAGCAGAATCTGAAACAGCTACTTTAAAGGTAGTAGAATGGGGATTATCAAACTATATGAGCGAAAGACAAAGCAAGAACCATAGAGAAAAGCTGATTTTGACTAATTCATTTGAGAAATGAAACAGCATTTCAAAGATGATTAATAGTGGAGCAAGCTTCCAAGGGATGCCGGCATGGCAACACACGTCTTGGAGTCTTCAGAGCATGGCTTTGTCAGAGACAGGCTTCAGTTGCACATGGTATGCAGATGTCAAATAGGGCAAGCATGGGTACAGTGTAAGGGTTATCTGTAGCCTAACATATGAGGTTCAACACATAAATCCCTTTTAGATCCGCAAATTACATCCATTACTCATCAATTAATCAACAGTTTTGATGCACTAGTAATTCCTTTACTGCTCATTTCAACAGAAAGGTTCAATTAAAATTAATTCAATAACTACTGATGTTTACAAATTTATCTGTTGCTGCCCCTGGATGTGCCTTAAAACTAGGATGAAGCAGTTAAGTACAAGGATGCAGGCATTAAATCATTAAGTCTCTATTTCGTGTTGTAAAATAAAACCCTAAATCACACTAACTTTATGCCAGGTAGACTCCGACTTCTCCACTACCTAAACATTTTCACTTTTTTTAGCAGCTAGTGAGCACAGTGATAGGATAAGAGGTAATGAGTTCAAACTTAAACAGGGGAAGTTTAGATTGGATATGAGGAAGAAATTCTTTCCTGTAAGGGTGGTGAGGCACTGGAATGGGTTGGCCAGGGAAGTTGTGAATGCTCCATCGCTGGCGGTGTTCAAGGCTGGGCTGGCCAGAGACTTGGTTGGCCTGGTTTAGTGGGAGGTGTCCCTGCCCATTGCACGGGGGTTGGAACTGGATGATCTTAAGGTGCTTTCCAACACAAACTATGCTATGATTCTATATGGCATTTTCAATAATAACATAAGAAAAAATCTCTATTAAATAACATCAAAATATCTAGTGAATTCTGTAACCATTATATTTGCTTCAGATTCCTCAGTCAAAAGAACATGATATCCACTCTGATGACTCTTAAACAGAAAAGATTAAAAATCTCTTGGGTGGGAGTAAACTATTATTTTAATATAACAGGAACTACAGAGAAATTACAAGTTCAATTTAGATGCCTAGTGCCATTTGACATATCCTAAGACATCAAGGACATCTTTATGATGGCAGCAGCTAGGCAGGCATCCCTGTGTCATTGTGGAGCTAAGCTGGGGTCAGGCAAGAGTATCCTTGACTATCAAAAATCATACAGGGTGGCTAACTTCAGGCAGCTGAAGACTTTGACATTATCTCCTGTGTAGTCTGAGAAGCCATGGCAGGAGTTGTATTCAAATCTCTGAATGTATAGACTGGTCAGTGCCAAAAGCTGTCTTTGGCTGGAGATAGGCTGATATTATCTTCCTCTCCTAATTTGCATTTTAGGTATATTAGAGAGTTCCATAAATGTCCTATATACTTCTATTTCTGTGAAGCAACATTAGTGCAAGGAATTAATTGCCTGTTATGAGTTTCAACCTTTGCTAGTGGCCCTAGTGATGAAGTTGCATGGAACTTCAATCATTTTTACTGGTTTTGTTTGGTTTGCTTTTACTGTAGTTCTTAAGCATCATAATCCTGCACCAACGTGTAGCATGCAGAGGACTCAAATGGGCTTCAGTTTTGTTCTTTCAGTGGCTGACGCTTTGCTGGGGCAATAGGCCAATAATGGTCCTGAGCACAAATCAAAATGAATAGCATTAAAAGCATTACCAAATCAATTTCAAATTGATCTTTGCTGTCCTGAATTCTTGGTGCCTGCTGGCCCTCAATCTTGAAAGAGAACAGAACATAACAGACAACGGTCACTCAGTGAGGTGTAGCAGCCAACAATGACATCAATGACTGGTCACAGTAAGGGAACAAATAACGCTTGAAAGCTCAGGGCACACCTGCAGCCAGCAGCACAGCCATAACCTCATAGGACAGGATAAAATATATCTCACCAGGAGTAGTAAGGTAAGTAAATATCAAGCCTGGTGTACATTAGGGACATAGCTGTGTCAAGAAAGAACTAATGCCGGCGACCTGTGATTCTCCAGTCAAGTCTGTGCACCAAAAGCACGCTAAAGACTCAAGGAACCAAGCAAAGTTGAAGAAAGCATGATGTTAAATGTTGCAATAACTGCAATACACCTGGACAAAACTTACATCATTGAAAAAAACTGAACTGTAGGGGATAGGCCTTTAGGCAGAACATATCTGTCTCAAAAAGGCTGCACTGAGACATCTCATCCAGCTATAGCATATTGAGGCACAGATAAAGGGGAACACGAATGAAGAATCTGGAAAGCCAGTTGAGTGAGGTCAGTCTCCCTCTCTGCTCCACTCTCATGAGACCCAACCTGGAGTACTGTATCCAGTTCTGGGGTCCCCAGTACAGGAAAGATATTGAATTGTTGGAGCAAGTCCCGATGGTCAGAGGGGTAGAACACTTCTGTGAAGAAAGGTTGAAAGAGTTGAGGTTGTCAGCCTGGAAACGCCTTTGGGGAGACCTTACTGCAGCCTTTCAATATCAGGAAAGGGAACTAATACGAAAGACAGAGAGACTTTTTACCAAGGTCTGTTGTGACAGAACTAGGGGCAATGGTTTTAAACTGAAAGAGGATAGGTTTATCTTGGATGTAAGGAGGACATTTTCACAATGAGGGTTGTGAGACACTGGAGCAGATTGCCCAGAGATGCTGTGACTGCCCCATCCCTGGAAATGTTCAGGGCTAGGTTGGATGGGTCTTTGAACAACCTTGTCTAGTGAAAGGCATCTCTGCCTGTTGCATGGGAGTTGGAACTAGATGATCTTTAAGGTCCCTTCCAACCCAAACCATTCAATGATTCTACAGATCCATTTCTAATAGCAGAGTGCTGTGAAATCTATGACAAGTCCTCCCATGACCTCTGTCTTTGTGGAGACTCAGTGTCTCTATTCCTGGTACTGCAGTGATGGGCAGCTGATTTTTTAAGTGAATGACTCACTGCAATCATGCAGAAACATGGTAATAAGGTCTCACTCAGTTGTACCCTAATTTATCACATCTTTCGTTTCATGTCTTCCTACCGTCACATGGACAGCTGGTCTGGAAAGCAAGCTATTAATCAATCTCTGCTGGTCAGAGGAGGCCAGTACCAATTTTTATTCAAATCATTCAGGTTGTCATTCATATTTCTCATTTCAGCATGCATTTGATCTGAAAGCACTGGTCGGCCTTTCTTGTGCTTACCGGTACTCAGTGCTCACTGTCAGACCCTGCATATTCACAGAGTCCAGCTTACAATCCTCTGAAGGCTTGACAGTGATTGCCTAGATAGCAACAGTGGCAGAAAACCAGTAATGAAAACAGAAGGAAAGAGGAAGGAATAAGCAGTTCAGCAAGAGGTGTCAAGAGGGTCAGACTGAGATGGAAGCATGAACAAACCTGACAGGAAGAGAGAGAGATGTGTGTGCCAAATTAATGAGAGAAGTTCCGTAAATAGATAGGTTGCAGAAAGGAAAGAAAATAAGGCTAAAATTGGTAGAATCTCCTAATCAGTGATGTGTGAAATTTCAAAGGAAATATTTAAAATATTATCAGGATACAAAGTGATAGCCAAGCAAAACATCCGACAATTACTGTAGATTGTTGAAGCTATCAGTAACATCAGAGGCTATTGAGAATCTGAAAAGGATAACAATGGCAGAAATTCCTACATTTGGTCAGAAACTGTGGGAGAAGGCATCTAAAAGAAAATGCTGGTGGAAATCACAGTGAAAGATGAAGTAGCAGAATGCAAACTCATATTATGAGCTTGAAGGTAACAGGAAGTAAGGGAAATTCACTCACTAATTGGTGAGTGAACAGAAAACTGCAACTGATGGGGACTCTCTGAAGATAAACATTCTTCTACTAAGTACTTATATCTCAGTAGGTGCTGCCTTAAGTTATTAGGGTCAGGGGTGGTCTCGAGAGAGGCAGATCAGAAATAGCAATGGACACTGGATGGTGAAAGAAAACAAGGTTTCAGGAAAGGAAAGAAAGACAAGAGAAGGAAAAGCAGTGTATGGAAGAGAACCACATGATTAGGAAGATATCTGTATTTGTTAATCAGCGCACTTTCCATGGGAAAAGCAGACAAGTGCAAAGAAACATTTCTGTGGCATGAGAAGAGAGAGGATTCTGTAAAAGAACTAAAGTAAATAGAAACATGAAATAGAAAAAACTAAAATAGAAAAGAACTAAAGTAAATAGAAACATGCTTCATGGAGTAAATCACAATCAAATCTAGAATAATCTAAAAATACCTCAAATTACATTTAGAAATAGCAGAAGAAATAAAATATCAAGAATATGAAAAAATTATTTGCTAATTATTTGCCAGTGGACTCCCAACATATCTACTACAGAAATCCAACAGTTTTAGAGGATGGTATTAGTAGTGGCATGACTTCTAATTGGGAAGAGTAAAACTCTAGAGACCAACATCACCTCACCAAGTTCAGAATGCTGCAAGTAAGCTAATATGCTCTAGTCTCCCTTGAAGCACTTCAGAGGTCAGCTTAGATCTTAGTGGATTTAATCACTTGATGCCACATTTCCTCCTCTCCTCTTACTCACAAAAAAGCCCAGGACAACAGGATTCCTCATTTAGGGAAAGAATTGGGAATAAGCTCCGCTCCCTGTACCAGCAAAAATCAAACGGCACACCTTATGAAGTCCTGTCAGTAGATGCTGTGCAATGCGATTTCAAACAGAGCACAGTCACTCAAAATGCATTTTCCCATATAATTCCTTTCACCTCTAGAGAATCATTAGTAACTAAACTATCAGCTTGAATGGAAGCGAAAAAACGGAGCCTGAGACTAAAATAGTTCGTGATCTGGCTTTCCTTTTTATTCGCTATTTCAAAATTAGGAAAACAAGGTTAAAGTGCATGGGGTTTAAAATAATGGATTAATTTCTGCTATTCTCTTTGGGCAAAGCTATTTAGAGTAAAGAGGAGACCTTATTTAGGTAATAGTGTGTCTTCTGCACAGTAATAAGTTGGGCACTGCTCAGGTGTTGAGGTGATTCTTCATATAAGTGTGAGGTACTTCAGCAAGCAACTGTATCCTTTCTAATAAGAAACAACAGATTTTTTGTTTATAATTTTAAAAATGTGCAATATCATTATCAATATTAACACTGAAACATTGCTATCAAATAATGTAAAATATGAATGACATAAACAGAAGAGGTATTTTAACTATGGAGGAAGATGATTTTTTGGTTCCCAACTACTTAATTTATACCAAATAGGACCCAGCTTTTCAGTGTTTTTATCAGCCTTTATTTCTTATGCAAAATTAAATTTCACATTATTCTTTTCATACACATTCATATTATTGAATGCACCAAGTGTTATAAACTGTTATCATGGCAGGTTCAACATTCAAACTAAAATATTCCACATATTTCGTACATTCTGCATAGCCAACACCTTAAAGAAATATACCCTTCAGTCAAATAATTTTTTATACACACAGGATTATGAAGCAATATGCTTTTTCCTTACATAGAAATAAGGAATACAATAAAATGTATCAACTATTTTGTTAATATTAAGAATTAAATAATAATTTTTGAAGTAAAGCCAAGGAAAGCTAGAAAGAGAGGATTTAAGACAAATACTACTCGCCTGTTTTTAAAACACCATATGGTTTACATATCTATTACTCATTTACATATCTAAAAGTAATTTGAAAGGCTGCTTAACAGCAACATATTACTGAAAAAATCAGAAAGTGAGGTTTTCACTGTCGACATTAAAATAAACCTTCTGCATGTACAATTACAATGACAATGTACCTCAAGCATTTTAGATTCTTTCATAATAAATTTTTACTACTTTTTTAGAAAACAGACATATCACTGTCAGTGAATATGAAGCATTGAGAAGTATTGCTGTCACTATTATTTTTAGATAAAATACAATATTCTCAGTAAAACATCAACTGGACGAAACCCAAAGTAAATTTACCTAATTTTTCAGATTTTCCTTTAAGCGTCTCTATTCATCTCTAATGAACACTTATGGAATTTGGGTTATACTACAGAATTTGCATTTATGCGATTAGGTGTATTTAAATCTACTTCATTGTTAGCATTTCTGAAGCTTGAAAACAAATATTCACTAACATATTTGACATTCACAGAGCTTGTTTCTCTCCAAAAATCTATAATATGTTATAATTAATCAATGACGTTAATAGTCTATAGCGGCATTGTTATAAAATCAGGGGGAACAAAGTTATAAATTGTCAAGATTTATATATATAAAGTTATGTGAATACATACCTCCACAGACATCACCGTCCACATTTTCACACTGTCGATCATCACATTCACAGTTTTTGCCATAAACTCTGTTGTCTCCTGGAGGGAAACAAGTGCATTGGCCACATTCACATCTCCCTGTAAGAATAAATAATTGTTAGAGTCATGATTTCAGTAAAGAAAAATAACTGAAGGAATAAACCAAACTTATTTTACACCCTGACCCCTCAAAGCCAAATTACAAGTCATTGTGTATTAATTAAAGTGTGGACATAAACACTACTAAAAAATACCCCACAACAAACAAAACCAGCCATTCCCTCTCCATGGCAACAACAAGCAAATGATATCGCTGTTATATCTTGGTGGAAACAGCAACAATGAGCAATAATTGGCATTGTGTGTTTTTCATATCTCAACTTTGCATAACAGAGCTATGGCACATGCTTAAACTGCACAATTAACCTCTGTAATTGATCTAAATTACTAAGCGCATCTCAGGAACTCCAATATAAATGCAATTAGAATTGAATAGTCTATGCACAGGGCTATCTAAGATACTCTCTATTCATGGAGAAACATAACTCTTCAAATACTCTGTTAGGCATTTGGAAAGCAAAAATCCCTATAATTTTTCTTGTCTAGACCTGAGGAAATAGAATTTGACAGCACAGCCATTGTCGGAGCCTTCCCTTCAATCAACCTTATCACAAGAAAACTCCCCAGGTTTAAAGACAGAAGAGACTCATCCATACTCCCTCATATTTTCCACTCCAAAGCCCTCAGAGCAGCCAGCATTGAAGGGAGGGGAAAGACCAAAGACAGTCTTGCATTGCGTATATATGAGACAAACTCAGCTCAGGATAACACTGGGTTATCCTGAACAGGATAACAGGTTTAGTTATTTCCTAACTTCTAAGAGTTTGCTCCTGTATATTTTAAATTTTCTTTAATGCAATGATACTGTAAGAATACTGTAAATATGACATAAACTGTGGATCAAAGCAGTACTTCTGATGAGCTTGGAAAAGCACAGTGTGTGTAATAAAGTCCCACCAGAGGCATAGAAGTGGATGTGGAAAAGCCTGTTCCTCTCAATCCAACTTAATCACAGCATCAGTGAGATGACCTGAGCCTGGATATTGCTCTACTGACTACAGAACCCAAATTTACAGTAGGAGTAACTAAAGCTACAAACAAAAAACAAATCTTCCAAGTGCAGCCTTTCATCCTGTAACCAAAGAGTCCAGCGTTCACAGTATTTTTGGCATTTGCTGAAATATTCTGCTGAATGGGAAAGGACTATTAAGGAGACCCTCAGTAAGGCCTTTCTAACAGTAGGCTTTGTGACAATAAAACCTCTTAGGTCAACACATACTGCCAAATTATTAATGCCTCTCCTTTTTCTTTTTTTTTTTTTTTTTAACCTTTAACCTACATTGGTTACAATTGTTTTTTGATAAAAAAAAACAGTCTAAATATGTTGGTGTAGGGAGAAATCTTATTACTTATGGAAAAAATTCCCAGCTCGTTTTATAGCTGCTCTACTCTTCATGTTCCCAAGCAGCAATGTACTTGTACAATGAACTTTTGAGCTGACATTCTATGTGCCAGGATTCAATCTAGAAGCACATTTTATGATCAGCTTGAAGTGCAAGAACCTCAATGAAAGACATGCTGCCAGAGAGCATTAACAGCAAATACTTCATGATACCTTAATAATATATATATTTTTAAAAGAGTTGCACTGGCAATTATAGAGAATAGTCATTCCAGAAATAAACTTATTATAGGAAATGCATCTACCACATCACATTTGTATTTGGTAACCATGTCAACATTTAAGATATGATTGTCTGCAGAATGACTGATGTTATTTGCCTGCATTCTCTAACCTATGATTATTTGCCAAGAACAGCTACATTAGAAACTGTGGGGGGAAAAAAATCATCCCTCAGGATTTAAATATTCAGAGATTTTTAATGAATCTAACTTGTTACCATTTGGGGCTCTCACAGACTCTTTCTTTACATGCACCTTAGATAAGCTTGCTATTTTACAAAAATGTCACATCGCAGTGTCCCAAAGCACAGTCGCCTGTAAGCAGATAGGTACTTGATGAACAGGACCCATCTGTTGTGAAGACTAAAAAATAAACAAAAGAACCATCCTTAACAGTGGTATCCTGGCCAACTAAAGCTGTACTAAAGGAGGATGCCTGGAGGACAATAAAATCAGTTTAAGTAAGTTGCTTTGAAGAGAGGAGTTGGCAGAGATGGAAAATCCTCCAGAGAGACAAAGGAAGGTTCTGTAATGAGGCTCCTGCATGTTCTGTAATTAAGCACTACCTTCTGTAATGCTTAATTTAATAAGTCAGAATGACTTGGGAGCCCAGTGGCTGGGCACTTGCACTGGAATGGGAACAGGTTCCTCTCAGTCCCTGCTGCAATTAATAGTTATTCATTTTAGTTAATGTGCAATAGATACACCAGCAAGAATATCTCTTCCCTAGCCAGATAGGGCACATTTTTGTCATGTATATACAATCTCAGGTTGTCCTCTCCATCAAGCACAAAGGGATTTAGGCCCTACTTATACCATCTTCCCATCTGAGCTAATGAATAAAATACCAACACATATATTCAAAAAGCCCAAATTCCATGCTGATATCTGTGACTCATATTTTATTTCAGCTGGCTCCCACCTAGGCCCAGGGTATGGTTTAGACCATCTGACTGCAGACTGCAGCAGAACTGAAAGTGTCTTGAAAATGAACAGAAACCTTGGTCAGTAAATGCTCTGGAAAAGGATTTCTCCAAGTTATTTCCTTATTTTAAATATTCAAAGATACAGTTATAGTAGTTTAATATCCTGCTGCAAAATTGATAGTCAAATTATTAGTTCATCATCCCTTCTCTTTTAAAAACGTGACAAAGTCAGCACTAGGAACGTGAGAAGTTAATTTAGTAGTGGCACTAAATAATTGCAACTTGGCTTAAAAAGTTCCTTTTACCCTCACAAGTAGTGAGATTTTTGGTTAGATTAAGTAAAGTGGTCTTACTCTGTGGAGATAATTAAACAGACAATTAAAGTCCTATTGCTTCCAAACAGATAACTATATAGGATGCAGGATACACGCAGCACACAAACATGATGTAGCAAATGTAAACTCTGAAGTCCCATTTTATCACCATATAGATCAACATAGAAATTAATAACATTTTGCAGCAATAAGTTTCAGATTGCTTCCCTAGGAAAACCAGGATAAGATCTTGGCAGGGTAAGCTTTAGCTATACTACTACTTTGTCAGGTGTATGTACTACGAAAGCAATAAAAAATACACCTTATTCAGTGACCTTCTCTTAGTTGCTGTGATACAATACTTACCAAACAAATTCAATCATTCAAAAGTAACTTAAAGTTCACATTATACTGAAAAGGGATCAGCACTTCACTAAACATACTTTCTTTGTCTAGAGTAATAGGTTTACCATAGCAACCTGATTATAGAGGGGAAGCTACTGCCAAGCACACCCTAAATTCTCTTTAAATTCCAGGGCATGCAGAAACAATTAAACACAGCAGGGCTATAATATTCTGCACCTTCTCAATTGCATATGCAAAAGCTACACTTTATAAGCAAAACCAAACTTCAGCTGAGACATTTTATAGCAAGGGGCTTTTCCTTCTCATTCCTAAACAGGGCGAGTAAATTTCATCAGCCAATGATTTCAGATGAAGGAAGCTTTATGATGGAGGTTGTATTAGCTATTAGCATTGAAAAACTTAACCTACTTACTCCAGTGAAAGATTCCAAGAATATAATAATTGAACATTTATTTGTCTACAGTCTTAGCATTTCCCCATACTCTTTCCTTCCATTGATGTCAACAGAAGTATTAACTTGTATAATTGTTATTACTTGAAGTCTGAAAAATTACCAGTTTAGGGTTGTTTTGGTTTTTTAAAGGGAATTAAAGTGCCACATCCCATTAAAACACATAAGTTTATTAGATAATTGACTCTAGAATTCTAAAACTCTACACCTTAAGCATTTAGCTTTTTATTTTATCCACCATTTACCGTAGCATTTTTTCATTCCTCTTGCCCAACATTAATGAAAACATAACTAAAGTGAACTGTACCTAGACTTACAGCAAACCTGCTCCCATGCAAATTACTGTGAATATATACTGTGAAAATACTGCATATGCATTCAAACCGATTTCCAGCTGCTTATGTACAATGAAGAAAAGTCTCTTTCATACAGGTAATTTTCATGTTAAAACACTATGCTAGAAGTATATCATTTACATAATAAAACATGTTTACCATGTTATTGCCAGCAAAAAAATATCAGGAAGAAACAGTAATAGCTTTCAATGTAAATAAAACCAGTGAATATTATAAGATCTATCTCATTGTCTTTTCCTGTCTATAATTCTACAATATAAAGGATTTTTCTGTGCATGGTGCTGAATTTTTATCTTCTAAATGAAAAAAAAAAAAAAATCTTATTTTTTTAAATGTGTAAGGAATACAGCACCTAATTACACTGAGATTGCAGTAAAGGTTCATTGGTACCTCAGAAAGATGGTGTTTCAGGCCAGCAATAAATACAAGGGAATATGCCTTTAGGAAGGACTTTTCTGCCCTATGGCTGTACCAGACTTAAGATCTGAAAGCATTACCTAACACAAATTGCAATTTCTTTGTTATTAAGCAATCTCAGGCAACCTGAGAGCATTCAGTAAAGCTGCTGCGTCTTTCCCCCAGCAGAACCCATTTCATGCTGGATGGGAACTGGTGGTTCAAAATAATGATCAGAAATGGCAAATCAGAGAAGGGGGATGGGAAGACTTGTGCAGAAGATCACAAAGTTTCAGGGGACAAAGTGGATGAGGGGAAGCAGAAGTGAATTAAGGAAATAAAAGGTAGGACGTAGACGCTTCAGGTAAAGAAAAGGAAAATTCACTAACTGGGTGGTGGTGGGAGGAGGGGAAGGAGTCCAGTAAAGGGAATAAACTTAAGTACCACAAAATGGGCAAACAAAATGCAGGGCTTGCAGGGTTGATAATCTCATCATGCCCTGTTCAATCTGAGGCATTAAGAGCAGTGCAATCCAGCTGAGTTTGATCAATGAGGAGGAATTCATTGACTCAAACAGAAAACAACTACAGATTTCTCACTGGGCACTCACAGTTTATTTTGCATGTTCCATTCTCAAAATATCCTGGAATGACTTCCGACACCTTAAAAGGCTTTCATTTAAAACAAACAAACAAACAAAACCTCAAAAGAGCAAAAACAAACAAACAAACAAAACCCTCCACATATAAAAATATTGTATTTTTATACTACAAAAAAAAAATTCTGTCTTATAAATAGAGGGATGCCTGGCTTTTAAAATGCTGGCAATTCTTGGATGTGATTGGTTGGATGATTTATGAGATGCCAGAAAAAGGAGACCTTTGGAGGCATCTTTAGTATGTGCAAAAGTATCATCAGAAGCGCTTTGAAGACCTGAATATCTGTCTGATCTCACACAAACTACAAAAATGTGAGAATCAGTTTCTCACAAGGATTTTGGACAAGCAAGAGCAATGTTTTACTTTGTACTGTATGAACAATGTCATCTGCAACTTCTAGTTATGTTGAGAAAAAAAAGTTCTCCTGTAAAAAATGTTTATGAATTTACATTAGTACAGTTCTGTTTGTCTCCAGTGCTCCAACATGTCTGAGGTTTTGTGACAGAACAGCTGGATAGGTTAGCATAACTGGTGCAATCTCTCCAGCAAAAGAAGTTCAACATCTACATGAACTAAAAAAGGTCAGTTCTGTCTGCAGTAAGGTTCTCTCTTACCATCTCAGTGAAATGAAGATCATCAGAGCACTTAAATGTGGTTTGTCCACTGTACAGAGTGCTCAGCTGTAGCTGCAGAGTGTGGAAGGCGCTCTATGCTGCTCATCGTAACGCACTGACTTTTAGCAGAGGTACTAATGTCAGTTCATCCCTGGGGAGAGGCAGCAGTAGAGGCAGAGGCGTGTATGAGATCTCTCAGTAGCGTGGCATCCTGGCTCTGCACCTTATCAGTCTTTGCAGGAAAGACAGAAAGACAACAGCCCAGGAGAGGACATCTTGTCCAGCAGAGCATCCTTGCCTTTGAAACATCAGTTGGGAATAGATGGGTTTGTATTTTAACTGAAGCTACAAGAATCATAAAGCATTTCTTTTCTTGTTGTGCACAGGATTGCTCTATTAGGCAATAGAGGTTTGGATTTTCTGGAGGGTTTGTTTTTGTGAAGATCATCTGGTGAAAACTGTGTTTTCACGTAAGTTTCAAGCAACAAGCACTTTTCCTTTTCTGCAGTATGTTGTGAAAAAAGAAAATTGTGCATTTATCTCCTCACAGACAAGAAAAAATATCCTGCAGCGATTACAAGAACAACTACTTGTTCAGATTTGGGTTGGAAACTAACTTTCTATTCCTAAATCAATACACAGAAAACAAACATGCCTTGAGTCTACTCATAAAAAGAGATTATTTGCAGCATGACTGACCCAAGACCTCAACCGAATATTTAAAAGCTCCAGAGAAGAGCTTAGCTGAATCATACGGACATAAAATGAAATGAAAATTACTTTAATAAATCTAAGTAATTTCCAAACTTCAGATTTCTTAACTTTTTTTTTCTCCAAGAATTTTGTACACTGATGAGAACTTTCATCAGCAAGACCTGAGACTTTTTATTTAAATCACACCAACAGTAGCTAAAGCATGTAACTGTGTTAAATATTGATGTTTTTCCTAGTCTTACTAGGCACCTCTCAAGAGCAGTAACTGCATCAGCTACTGTCAGCACTATCAATAGAGCTGAAGAAAGTGGAATCTATCACCATAAATCACACTTAGAAGACTTTTTTCCTAGGTTGCCTTATCTCACCTTAGGCCAATATTTGGCTTTAAGGGCCAGGATACTTTCACTAATTGCTTATGTTGATACACCAGCTTTATTTTATTTTCCATAACGCTCGTAGCAAACCTACTTCAAGTCTCTATGAAGTGCTCAGTAACACTGGGCCATCCACAGCTACATCACCTCCACTCAGTGTCTTGCAATGGCTGTTGTTATAAAAATTCAGCCTACAAAACCCAGCACTATTCACAAATTAAGAAATCCTTTTGTTAAAGTTGCCTGAGACTTTCTACTATTGTATATATGTTTTAGGATGTTGCTCACTAGCACAAAATACCAAGTTGTTGCTCATATAATAAGGTATGTGGGATTTTTTCTCAAACAAAAACAAAATGTATGATTCTTTCAATCTTTTTAAATTTTAGTTGCTTTATAATGTGAAAGAGTATTTAAAAAGGTCTGACAATCTAGTTTATCCTGAAGGGAGAAAAAAACCCCAACCAAACAACAAAAACCAACAACAAAGAAAACAAATATCCCTAAGATAAAAGTCCTGGGGAACTAAAAGATGTTACCCCAAACAACAGAACCCTCACAGCAGTGCAAGCAACAGGATATCCAGGATTGTAAAAGAGAGCATTATGCAAGAGCAATTGCAAATGGTTGAGATTTGCCTGCTGCTTTAGTACACATGCATGTATGACTGGAAGCCTAATTGCACAGTTGGCATATGGCATCTGAAGTAAATGCTCTTCCTTTGTGACAGCCTAATAGTGAAATACTTCTTTAGATAAATCCACTCAACAGCACCACTTCACAGATTTAGCATCAGATAGTCTTTTACAGCTCTCACTGATCAGCATTACTGATTTGTATCTTCTTTTCTATGTTGCTTCTCTTTTTTATCCCCCTCTCCCCCCTCTTCTCTTAAAACATTTGGGTAAGAAGCACTGCTGTGCTGCTAGTTTCCTTTTCAGATTGTTAACTTGTTGACATCTGCTATCATCATCAAGCGGCATGTCTCCTCCATCTGCCTCCTCTCAGTAGCAGTGCTTTGAGGATGCACTCCTTGAAGGCTGCTATTGTGTTTCTGCACAGCCAACAGGGAATTTCTAGAGGAGTTCCAGGAGAGGAGCCATCGAGAACACCCCTGCCCACTTTGCAAGAGCAGGATTTTAGCCATATGCCTCACTTTTCCTGGTGACATCTTCCTCTGGTCTCCTGTTGAGGGTACGCCCTTGACAATTCACTCACTATATTAAGGGGACAAGTAGGACTACGAGGGCAATTACTTCTGTGTTAGAAAGATATGTGATAGTCAATGTCACCACACAGAGGAGAGATGTGTGAAAAAGACAAGAAAGAAGGTGGCAAAACACTTTCTAAGTGAATGTGTTGCTAAAGCAGAGAACAGTGGAAATGGAAGAGCAGGAGGAGGAATCCGTTAGGGGGGAAAGAGAAGAACTAGACAGCATGACAAATGCTACTCCAAAGGTTTAAAAATTCTAGAATTCAGAGAGCTGTCATCTGATTTTTTCTACCCTTCCTCCCTCATCTCTCTTTCATTCTTTACCTCCAAAATGTTCTCAATAATTCAAACTATAAAGAAAAACTACTGTAAGAGATGCCAATAAATCAAGTAAAGGATGCACAGCATTCTATTTAAACTAACATCTTCTCCACAGAATAGGAAAAATATAGTTGTGCTTGATTTAAAGGACCTGACTTGAGAATGTTTGCCCTTCGCCTTGACAACTATCAGGAAAAATAAGTCTCATTTTGCTTTCAGCCTATCGAACTGTCTGATGCTTAGCATAAGCTGCTATAAAATATGTCGTAGAAAAAACCCAAACATAATAAAGAGACACAACCCAACAATGAAAGATATATGGATCACAAGGATATTGTTCAAGAAGCTGTGATGGCTTTTGAGCCATTTACAGCTTCATACATTTGACTGCTTTATCATCCAGAGGATTGACTGCTTACCCCTTTTTACATGATCTGCCATGTAATGAGTCATAGCACTAATTCCACAGAGATATTTAATTTGCAGATTAATTTACTAGAAAATGTCAACTGCTTTGTGGAAGTTTAATCACCAAAATGTTAACCTTGTTCACTTCCTGCTGATGCCTGTTTTTTATTAGGTAGTAAATTTCAAGATATTTGAAGGCTGTAATACAAGCCTATCTATTAAAACATTTAAACTCCTAGACACTCTGCTCTTTGAAGCTTTAACAAAGATTAAAGAGCTTTATAATGGCAAAACAATAATATGAAAAGATTCAACTGCATAGCAACCATCAATATTATTTGCAGATAACAGACTAAGTTCAGAAACCATGGCAACAAATGACATCACACTATATCTATCTTATTGATCAGCTTTCATCTCAGACTTTTTCCAGAAATGAAAGACATTACCTAGCAACTACATCATCTACTGGGTTGTTCCAAGTTAAAATGCTCTTACCCTTCACTTGTAAGCAAATTTTCCCTTTTTCTTGCCAACTGGCCAGATTGTGCACTAGTCTCTCATTACGAGAGTATTTAATCTGTTGGAAAGACACTGCCTTAAGGCTCCTAAAAATCTTTGCCCCAAATGTAAATACATCTGTGAAATAATGCTTCTTCCCAGCACCCCAAAACATTGGCTCAGTGGAAAAGAATGCAATGTGTAATGAGGGAATTAAAGGCATGATTGCAAAAACTTCTTAAGTGCAAACAGCACAGGCCTCCATTTTCCCACTCTTTGATTTCAAGCGTTAGTAGTAAATTCTTTGTTCCAAGTAACCCTGAGTTTGCAGATTTCAGTAAGAGTGCATAGGAATAATAAAACAGTGATCCAAGAGATATCAAAGGAGACCAGGGAGTCACATTACATATCACCCTATAAGTAACCTTGTTTAAACTTCTTGAAAGTGATACCCTCTTTACTAATATGCCTTGATAATCCCCCACGAGCATCAAGGACACTGTCAAGACTTAGAGATAACAGGTATACTTATAATGAGCTCCACATATTTATACTCAGCCTCCTGTTTGGAGGACCTGAATAAAACATAGCAATTAAAGAGAGTTAGCAAACTTCAAGCTATTTAAAACAGATATAGCAAGTAATTAAAGCCTACCAGTGAGGTCACACTATTCCTACAGTGTCTGACACAGAAAAGATGGATTTGTGATCAGTTTCCAAACCTTCCTGACAAATATGAAAGTACTCTGAAACACTAAAATTGAGGCATTTTAGTTAACTTCAGTCACTGCTATAAAGAGGTTGAAACTGAAACAAGTATAGAATCATAGAATAGTTAGGGTTGGAAAGGATCTGAAGATCATTTAGTTCCAACCCCCTGACACGGACAGGGACACCTCACACTAAACCATGCCACCCAAAGCTCTGTCCAACCTGCCCTTTAACACCACCAGGGATGGAGCATTCACAGCATTCCTGGACAACACATTCCAGTGCCTCACCACTCTTACAGTAAAGAATTTCTTCCTCATATCCAATCTAAACTTCCCCTATTTACATTTGAACGTGTTACCCCTTGTCCTCTCACTACCGTCCCTAATGAAGAATCCCTTTCCAGCACCCTTAAAGGCCCCCTTCAGATACTGGAATGCTGCTATGAAGTCTCCACACAGCCTTCTCTTCTCCAGGCTGAACAGCCCCAACTTTCTCAGCCTGTCTTCATATGGGAGGTGCTCCA
>JANRGW010002751.1:0-11220 GCA_024733675.1 Psilopsiagon aymara | reverse complement strand
CTGGCTGTGTTCAAGGCCAGGTTGGACATAGCCTTGGGTGATATGGTTTAGTGTGAGGTGTCCCTGCCCATGGCAGGTGAGTTGGAACTGGATGATCTTAAGGTCCTTTCCAACCCTATCTATTCTATGATTCTAAGTAATTGTGAAAAGTATTAACCAGCCCTAGATACAGGCACAGTGTTCTGCAGGACTCCTTCTCCCCACTTCCTCAATACTATGGAACACTAATCATGATTGATAATGAAGTACGTGTTTGAATTTATCAAGTATATATTCTTGTACATGTTTATTGCTGTTTGGAATATAGCTGTTATGATTTACTACTCTATTGTTTCTGCAGTGTTACTGAAAACAATAGAGTTTTATTGTCAATAACCTGAAATATTCATGTTAGTCCAGTGGCTTGCAAATTTAGGCAGCATCTCTTGACTGAACTACATTTCCAAACTGAATCCATCAGGTTCAGCCCAAGTGAATATCTTCAGCACAGAGGAATCCTTTAGAATCACAGAAGTACCAGGGGTGGGTGTTAGATCACCATCCACTATAGATTTCCACTGAAAATAAGAAAGAATAGGTGTGGCCAGGGATCTAAAACATTTTTGGTTTGTATTCCAGTCTCTGAAGTTAGTCAGCCTTGCGGAAAATGTGTTTGGGGACCAATCTGATGTGAAACAAACCGTGACTCATAAAACACTTGAATGCGCATTTGCTGTTCGTCCTTCTCAGCCTGCCATGAGTGAAGATCTGGCTCTGAATGAAGCAAAATGAAACTGATTTCAACTATGTGCTT
The DNA here is from genome assembly GCA_024733675.1 of Psilopsiagon aymara. Classification (NCBI taxonomy): domain Eukaryota; kingdom Metazoa; phylum Chordata; class Aves; order Psittaciformes; family Psittacidae; genus Psilopsiagon; species Psilopsiagon aymara. The sequence continues at coordinate 10,427 of JANRGW010002751.1, read as the reverse complement.
ATAGAAGGAGGAGGACACTGGAGGTTCTCCCTCCTTTAGCGCATTTGGCTCTGTGAATTGGCATGAACAGCAGTGCCTTCAGTTTTGCTGGATAAGGGCAGCATGCTTTAAAATTACAATTTGCAATTGTAAAATCAGCTACATTTTCATTTACCTTAAAGTATTTATGAACATGAAGCACAGCAGTTGAAAGCAAAAGAAAGACTTAGAAGACATGAATGAATATTGCAGGTTAAATTAAGGTGTAATTTAAATTTGAAGGTGGTGAAACAAAGCTAATTGATTACATGGGACGTTTTTCTCTTTTCAGGCAGTTTTCCCATTTGTTTAATATTAAAGTAGAGATAGAGTCAGAATACTAAGCAAGCATTCAACTGGTCTTTGAAGCCTTAAACCACCTCAAATTTATAGGAAATACAACTTTTAGTGATTAAAACAAGAATTTAGTTATTAGCACTGCAAAGTCAATGTAAACAATGAAGATATGGTTGCATGGATGTTTGCCATGTGAACCATCACAATGATTGACAGCTAAAATCATCCTTTTTTTCCCCCCCCAGCCATTTTCAGCCCAGATGGCAGGACTGGATGAGAAATCTGGATTTGGCAGTCAGATGGGACTGATGCCTGGTGCAGTGGTAAGACCAGATTAGCCCTGTACTGTACAGGGACAGGGTGGAAGTGGAGTGCATATGCAAAAACCCAAAGAGTAATCAATCCTCTTCAATTTCCTATGCCTCTAGAACCTCTAGAATGGTATATTTTAGTGCAGTTTTGTACAGTACCTGGACTAAAGTGAAAAGCGTATTCTGTTAAATGTAAACACTTCTTTTTCTACCTCTAGCCTATTTGTTGTCTTCCTTCCCTCCTTCTGCAGTATAGCAGCTACTAACATTAAGGTACAGGAAAAAAAAACAGCTCCTGATTTTGATTCATTGCAGAGTAACTGGAAGGTGTCATCTATAACACAAAACAGAATAAATATGTGACTGGGAAGGATTCTTTTCACTCAGTGACATAAAGATAGTTGTCTTTGACAGTAATTTAAAAACATATTTCTGAAAACAGTGCTTAACTGAAAGTTTGCTGTATTATTTTAAGACAGACATTCTATTTCTCTGCTGTGTCGTTTTGCAATTAGCATCTCTCACTACTCAGATATCCTCTTCACTTTTAGTAGACTGGGTATTTAATGGTAACACAGAATTTTTTTTACTGTGAAAGCTGTTTAACCACCATAAGCTGTCTCTGCTAGAAGTTTGTGTTGGTTTTGAACATTATCTCTTTTCCCTACATGTATCTATCATTATGTGATATCTTGGAAACACTGTTTCACTTTTTGCTGTTACTTTTGACATTAATTCATAATGAAACCATCCTTTAATGATTGCATTGTCCAGGAGTTTGTGCACCTGGATCTTATTCCTCCAAGTCCCTACTAGTAACCTTCACACTCACTTTCAATACAATTTGAAAGGTTCTAAGGGCAATCTGATGTTTTGCTTAACTTTTGTGGTGATTTCTTCAAGTAACTCTCCTTTTTTATGAATGGCTCTCTTCAGTGAATTTGCTGTGTTCACATACAATGGTTTGTTCCACAAGACTGCCCTCCACCATTTTGCTTAACCCTTTCACTCAATCTGTCCCATGACATTGTGTTTCTTGTATGGACTCTTCTTTTTAATTCTTAAATGTGACTTATTTCAATATTAATCTGTCTAGGACTCTCTGAGGCCTTACACAAAGTCTACTTAGTCAGTTGGCACTCACTTACTGTCTTCGTATTGATTCATCATGCTCTGTGGTGTCCTATTTTCCTTTCCTTGTAAGCTGAGTAACTGAGACAGTGGAACTGTTGTATTTTGTTTTGGTTTTAATGTTAATTAGAATTTTAAGAAGGCCTTTTCCCAACTCTTCTGCATTTGCTTTCTTAAAGTTAGCAAAAATTAATAGATTGTGTGTGGGAAAAATGAAACTTGACCTCCTGTCAGGATGCAAGTTATTGTCTGCTATGGATGATTTTGTATTGCTAGAAAAAAAGAGTATTACATTTGGACAGGATTAAGTTTACCTCGCATTACAAGTCAGAATTAAGAATGAAATTTTTGCTAAAAATCTCATGAAAATTTTTACAGGGAAATCTGGATTTTCTGTAACAGACCACAACCGTTTGAAGCTGTTTTGGTGGTTTGTATGCTTCATGAAAATGCATCCCTCTATTGCTGCTTATCAGCTCATGGCTGAGAACAGCAGCATTCATTTATTTTGTCATTGATTCCATTATGAGATTAATCTGAGTAATGGGAATTCCCTTCAAGGACAGGCAGTTCCCCCTAACCAACTCTGTCCTGTTACTACAATTTTTTTCAGTGGAGCTATACAGGCAGCCTGGTTATTCTGACTGACTCTAGGATCTATGATTCCAGAGTCTGTGAGGTTCCAGAAAGCAAGCAAGCCCATATTTTCAGATGCTAATTAATTTACAGTCCTGTGGCTTTTTGAGTTTGAAGATTTCCCTTCTGTATCATTTTGTATTTCCTTTCTGAGTATTTGACCATAGAAATGTTATCTTGGAGGCCACTTGCAGGCAATTTTGCTGTCTTTTTAGGATGAATGTTACTCGGGGAAGGGTATTTTCTAGTGTGTAACAGGTTTTGTTTTTGTTAGGGTCCAGTGGGTCCAAGAGGTCCTCAGGGTCTCCAAGGAAAACAAGTAAGTACTTCACCTCAGGCTAGGGATGAAGGCAAAGCACACAGTAACTGGTGCATGTGTGTGTGTGTGTGTGTGTGTGTGTGTGTGTGCAGTGTTCATCTCTGAGACAATGTCCATCTTCAGTGACAGATGGATGAAAGCATCTTCGTTTTGAGGTGAATTTAAACATGCTGCCCTCAAGAGCTCTGCTCTAGATGTAGTCCATAAACAAAAATTGGCTCAAAAAGAAAAATGTGTTAGACCTCTAACAAGGTTTTAACCCAGCACACATGTTTTAATGAGGGAACAGCAAGCAAAATGGTGACTGCTCTGCTTTCGGTATTAGTGTGGTGTCAAGTTGCCACTTGGATTTGTATATGGCACAGGATTTATCTAAAGCCTGAGGGATTTTAGTATCCAACTTCAGCTCATTTGGAAATGTGAGCTGGTTCTGAATTAGAAACCAGACTGTCCCATGGGCTGTGATTGGCCTGATCATGGATTTTAATTTATATCCTTATATTTTTACTTTTTGGAATTTGTAATTGTATTCATCTTTGCTTACTTTTAGGGTGGTGCTGGCCCCACAGGCCCACCTGGTGAACCTGGGGATCCAGGACCTATGGTAAGACACTTCTACAATAGGATTGCAAACAATATATTATATATCCTTACTTCAGAACAGGTTTTTTTTTTTCTTGTGTTGTCGCAGCTGAAGGCATTAAGTAACTTCAGTCAAGACTTGCGGTATTTGAAGCATGTTGTCCTGAATCAATGAATTTGGATTGGTTTGAATGTGCATAGTGATGATTATAAACATTGTTACTTTCCCAGCACAGACCTGAGGATGGTTAAGCACTGGTAAAATTATACTTGGTAATGTAATGCACATAGACGTTGAGAATGTTTATGTGTTGGAGGCAACAAAATTATGCAAAAACAAAAGCAAGAGACAGAGCTTTAAAACAACAGTAACTGTGACTTTTAATATATTGTTTTTCTCCTAAGAATCCATCCTATATTTTTACATAATGTAATGCAGGTTTCTTAGGGGCAGAGTGATTAGAAAGAGCACCACAAAATTAAGCAAATGTGCTTAAGCATAAAATCATCCTGTTTCTACATCTGTTTTTATAAAACCAGACTTTGAAATGGAGCAAATAAATATTTTAGTGATGGCTAAATTGACTTGTCAACAAATTTATTTCTTAGGGCCCAGTTGGTTCTCGTGGGCCAGAGGGACCTCCAGGCAAACCTGGTGAAGACGTAAGTTTGTTATTCTTTGTATCTTGAGCTTTTATTCTTTGAGAGAGTGTCTAACCTGCAAATATGCTGTTGTGACTACTTTTATCATTTACTTCTCTTTGTAATCATACTCCTCATTAAGTGCAGTGTCCCATTTATAAATCTTAGCACCCCTTTTCAAAACAGTCCTTTGTTTTCCTTCCATGTCACCATCATACCTAAGGCTTAAGCACTGTCTCTATTATTTCTTGCCTTAGCCAGTTCTTCAACTGGGATGTCTTTCTTGAAATCAGTCATAACAATATACCAGGGGTACAAGGGGGCAATTGGAGGCGTCTCTTTGGAATCACATATTGAGTTAGAAGATCTGTAATGATAACGCACACCTGGAACTTGACAATAAAATCTTTGTATTTAAATTCTTTAAACTTTTTTGTAATTTATTATAGTCATTACTGATTTTATTACTCTTTCCATGATTATACACATATACGTAAAATATAAGTAATATAGATGTTATATAAGTATGTACATACTGCACAATAGCTTAAGAATTTACTGGTGGATGTTTATTATTTGTTTGCAAAGTACAGTAAATCCATCTGAATTGTAATTTATAACTTAGAAATCAGTTGAAAACTGCAGATATTTTAGTACAAAAATTACCGTTACTTTTGTAACAGCTACTTTCCCATTAAAGTGTATAAGGAGTTTAATGGGAACTTTGGAAGACTGAAGCCAAATTTTGCTGCTTCTCTAAGAATATTCTCCATTTCCAGTGTATGTATGGGTTTCTTTAATTGCATTTGTGAAGCACTTTACTGTCTCTCAGTCCAGAAACTATATTTCTGAAGCCTTACATATTCCTGCAGCCCAGGAAGTCCTGGTTGATGCAAGTAAAGGAATGGTTGGTTTTGACTCTGGAGGACTTTAAATAGTCTTCAAAATATTCTCATTTGGTTCTACCATGTTTTCTTTTCTATTGCATCACACAAAAAATAGTCATCTATCTGGAATGAAATTATACACATTTTAAAACATTTGAACGGAAGAAGTAACATCCTACAATGCAGGCAGTTTTAGATTGCTGTTTCTATGGAAAATTAAAGTAGTTTGACTCCGTGTAAGGATGACAAAAGGTTGCTTCAACTAATTCACAGGAAAACTACCTTGCAGCGCCATCTCGTGATGCTGAGATGCATTTTGGACCCAGTCTTCCCTTCCAGCAAATTCTTTGTTAAAAATCATTTAAAGCTGTATCCAATGCACATTGTTAGTGATGTGTGTAGTTAATTTTTATCATTGAAATTGTTGCAGTAAAGAGAAGGTATATAATACTGATGTGAATGTGCTCATTCATTTGAATGGAAGAATCATAAGATAATTTCACATTTGCTATTTTCATATGTTCCTTTTTTACTTTCCTTAGGGTGAACCTGGCAGACCAGGACAGTCGGGTGAGCCTGGATTTCCAGGATCTCCAGTAAGAGCTTATTTACATTTTAACAAAATGATCATACTTACTTCATCACTATCTCTCTTAATAACAAGTGCCAAGCTCTGTCATTCAATTTCTGAAATACTTGTGTTAGCTTACTCTAATAATCCAGATCAGAGTGATAGCTTGGAACCAAACAGATCATTCAGAGGTCCTTGAGTTAATCCTGAGAGTCCTTTCACAGGTGCACATTTCAACTGTTTCATTGATAAAATATGCATAGAATAGACAATAGTACATACAAGCTGTATGTACATACATACCAGTACATACCCAGTGTTTCACATGGTCATTCACAATCATGTGCAGGAAGTGCTCAGAGACTCTAGCTTGATGTCAGGCTGGGGTGGCACTTCATAAGGGTCAGTCTGAGGGCAGGGGAAGAGAGGATTATATCACAGGCATATATATTTTATTTTTATATCTATTTTCAGTATGCAAAAGTGAATAAAGGATTTCCAAATAATATGTGCTTGTACTGCAGAGGATACTTGTCATGGGTCAGTCTAGAAATAAAACAGATTTATCATTTTGACTCATATTAAGTGTTCTACCCTCATCAGTCAAGTTTCTGTACCTGGAAGAGAGCTGTAGTGTGGCTGGAAAGGGAATGGAGAAATTCCAGAGCTGAAGCCATCTGATGTGTATCATCTCTTAAGTTGCCTCATTTTCTTTTTAAGCATCCAGTGATTGTGTGGAACTTTTTTTTTTTAGTAGCTGGAGATATGATCTCTTGGAGAGAGAAACCATTTTTTAAACAAGGCAATGTTATTTCCTGAACTTTCCTCCTAAGTTTTATGGGTCAAAGACAATGTTTTTTAAACTGCATGAAGCAAAGTGTAATCTGTGGAGTAGTAATCTGTTCAGATCAAGCTGTTTTGCTCAATAAAATATCTTTTAGAAGACTTTTTAAAGGAAAGAAATACTACAATTGCACCCATACACACACAATGTCATTAAGAATTGCTGCAGATGGATAGCACTATAGAGAATACAACTGGATATCCTGATATTTTATCAGAGTACTGCCATGTCTTGATCAAGGACAAGCTTGTAGACTGCTACAGAGACACTCAATGGCTGCTTCCCCTTCTATATAATTTACCTTCTTGCTGTGTGTCTCAACCTGTGTGTGTATTTCATCATTGGTTGCCCTGGTTTTATTAACTGATACACATGTACCACTGAGCACAAACCAAATAAATCCTTTTTGTGGGCTACATTCAGTCTGAACAAGCATAAGTAGTACAATTTCAAATTTACATGCAAGATCTTGGATGACAACAGAGATCATTCTTCACTGAGAAACTCATTAGGCATAATTTCAAACAGTCTAATTTGTTAATTTCAGAAATTTCATACCCTCATGAATCATTTTTTTCTTTAGGTATCTGCAAAATCTGAAGTAATTTCTCACTGAATTTTGTGATCAGACATTGTCCATACAATTGACTGTGGCAAGGCAAAGACCTTTCTTACATGTATGCTCATAAGCAAACAGCTTGCCTATATGTGAAGTTCTCTAACGCTGAGATCTCAGATGTTATTTTTTGCTTCTCTAAATTTCAGTGTTGCTTCATGATGCTTCATTTTCTGTAGTGTAACTCTGTGATTTTTTTGCTAAGCTGAAAGGTACAAACTATGACCTTTGCTTCAGAGGTACCACAAAGGAAGAAATTATACATTTAAACAGTTTGTTGAATTGTTATCTGAGAGTATGAAGATGTTAATGGGATTTCTATTATAAATTCACGTGACCAAAAGTCGAACATGAGGCACCTACCTCCCCCCCATTACTTAGTCTTTCCGGAAAGAGAGATCTGGAAACTTGATGGAAAACTAAATGTAGGGCAACTTTTGTTTTATTGTTAAATTTGTTCAAATAGCAGTTGCTTATCATGCTACTTGATTGACATATTCTGAAAGAACATGTATGTACAGTTTGCAGTTTGGTCTCAGTTTCTAATTATTTCAAATGATAGTTTGGGTCTCTGTTTAATTAAGGTTTCTCTATATTTGGCCTCAAAACTTAATCTACCACTGGTTTTATTTCATTACTTCTACTGAAATTTGAAGTTGGGTCATACACTGATGTAAGCGGTAAAGCTTTTAATGTCAGTGAGAATATGCATAATGCTGAGACTGTCTACCTTCGAAGTATGTTAGGCTGCATCATCTGTGAACTGCCCAAATGCTATGCCTTGCTATGTAATATCACCAAGTGGAAGGAATGTGAGGAGTATGAATATTAATGCTGCTATCCTCTTTCCTGTGTTAGGTTTGTCTTCAGAAGTCAGGATTTTATTTGTTTTTCCTTTTATCTACTTAGGGGCCTCGAGGCTTTCCTGGTGCTCCTGGTCTCCCAGGTCTCAAGGGGCACAGGGTAAGAGACAAGGTTTTCCCTCTCCTTATAAATGGTATTTCAGTATAAAGATGCTAGACTTGCCAGCTGTAGCTGAATTACTTGCGGTTGAGAGAGGGCCTTGCAGAAAAGCCATGCTATTCCCCTTTAAGCTGACCTCTGTATTACATTCTCTATCGCTTTCTTCACTCTATTTTCAAATGTTCTGGGAATCTGGAAGGAGCTTGCTTGAGCCTTGCCAAGCTTCAGAAGGCACAAACCTGACAGTTCTCTCATTTTGTTGGCAGGTCTTGCATTAGGGTGGGGAACTTGAGATGTGGATATGTTTGCAACATGGAGTGATTACAAATTACCAAGTTTTCTGGCCAGAATTTTACTTTGGGGAGGAATAAATAGGTTTCCTATGGCTCAGAGCCACCTCCTTGTTGTTTTAGGATATTTTTTTTTAATGTTCTTGTTTTAAAAAGGAAACCATATCCAACGAAATGTACCTTGTACAAATGGTTTCCATTTAGGAAATGTTTAAAAACTTCCTTGCATCTGTTTTTCTTCTTTTTTATTTTTTTCCTTTCTTACTCTTGCCACCTCAGATCCATTCTTGACACCAATATTGACTTATTTTAACAACAATAGTAAGAATGCTCTCAGTCTGTACATATATAAATGCAATTTTCCAATATTTTTATAACTTACAGGGATTGAAAGGACTTGACGGTCCAAAAGGTGAAATTGGAGCAGCTGGAGCAAAGGTACTTTCATGGCCCGAAGAACTAAATGCTTAAGCATGTTTTCTGTAATGCCAAGATTATGAAAGATAGTAGATGTTTTGGACAAGGCTTTGAAGCCTTTCCTGTCAGTGCTACTTATATGAAGTGAAGAGGCTCTGTGGAATTGCCCATTATTACTGTGAGTTTTATTCATATAAAGTGCTATACAATGACATATCTGGGCTTTACAAAGAAGATTGTTCAACAGTGCCAGTCAGTTTCAGCTGGAGCTCAGTTTTAGGCCTGTAAGATATCATTGGGTGAATTGACACACAAATGACAGTTGTCATCTGTGACACATATGTAATACTACAAGCAACTAAGCCTGTTAATTAAGAGCACATGCTCATCTTGTAATTTTGTACAGACTTGACCAGTTTGTGGTTCTTGTTGGCTTTATGTGACCAAGTTGAGAGATAAAAAGTTTTTAAACATTTTATTTTAACGTAATGTAATGTAATATATAATACACAAAATACCACATCACATCAAATCAAATCCTGTCATATCACAATGCCTAACTAAAACCTGACCTCTCCTCTTTCACATTACAGTACTAGAGGTTGGCTTAAAAGAAACTGTGCCTTAAAAGGCACTGGGAAAGTGAAAGAATGTATTTTCTCAAACAGACTATTTTTCACCTAGCAATTAGAATTAGAATTTTTGACTCTCGCTTGTACTGCAGCACCTTTACAGCATCAGCTCAAAGCACTGGTAACACAGGATAGCCAGCTGGAGTCAAACCTTTCAAGACGGGCTCAAGGCTGAAACATTAGGTGACAATTACAGGTGGGACAGAAATATTCCTTAAGATTAAAGACATGCTAAATGAAGCATATCTTCCAAATATCTAAATTTCAATGTGAAATCAGTAGTTAAGGAAAGCTTGTATAAGAAATTTCTTTCCTGACATTGCCTGCCACTTTCTGTGGAGGCAACAGCAGAAGACTTCGTAGAAGCAGTGTAGTAGGCGGTGTGGGCAGTTAACTGCAACAGGTAGGAGTTAAATCTACTTAACTGAAAATATGGCATTTCCCACCAGCATGGTGAACAGTGCCCTTGATGCGTGTGATGTGCACTATGCAAATCTGCCTCTTAGGTCTAACATAAGCATGGTGCACAGGGATGAAACGTGACTCTATTTTCCTCTAACTTTTTTCCTCTAATTGTGTAATTTCATTTCTGTTTCTAGGGAGAATCCGGACCAACAGGTGCCATGGGTGCAACAGGTCCCCTAGTGAGTGGCGTGCACATTGGCTATTACAGAAATGGCTGTAAGATTGTAAATGTTACTGCCAGTAGGAATTTTAATTAGTAGTTTCCATTCAAATGCTGGTTTGGACAACATAATACTTGTGATCAGCATAACATGGCAAAAATAGACTCTCAGTGGTGCTTCTGGAAGTAAAGCACCTTTCTGATAATGACATCTCTCTGTGAAGCACTATCTGGTGTCATGCAGAATGTAATATCCCTGAAGTGGAACGTAATTTGAGAATGAGATGTAGTAAATAATGAGATTGCATTAGTGTCCTTGGTGAATATATACAGAATTCTAGTGCGTTTATAATTGGACATACTGTTGGAATAGGAAAATAGAAATCACAGTCTATTATATTTCAACTGGGCAAGCCTGTGAGGCTACAGTGGTTTAGATAAGCTGCTACTTTTTTCCTGCTGTAGGACAAGATAAGCTACTTGCAGGAGGGAAAAAATACAGCTTGGCTCTCTACTTGTTGTTCACATCATCTGTGATGTGCTTGTAGTCTCAGTAAACCTCTTTATGTTGATAAAAGTAAATGAAGAAGACTGAGCAGAAAATCAACGTAGAGTGATGCAATGTAAAACAACACGAAAGGAAAGG
>JANRGW010002749.1:0-67134 GCA_024733675.1 Psilopsiagon aymara | reverse complement strand
AAGTTGTGAATGCTCCATTGCTGGCGGTGTTCAAGGCCAGGTTGGATATAGCCTTGGGTGGCATGGTTTAGTGTGAGGTGTCCCTGCCCATGGCATGGGGGTTGGAAATAGATGATCTTAAGGTCCTTTCCAACCCTAACTATTCTAAGATTCTATGATGAGCCCTCAGTGACATGGGGAGGCAGAAGCATTGTGGTTCCAACTAACCGCCAGTGACTGACCATAGCCTGGTCACTGTGAAAACTTCCTAAATCTTTTAGAATTCATAGTATTTGCATGTGTATTTTCCAACTCAGTCAAATGGCTTTCTGAAGAGAGAATAATACAGTGTGAAATCAGACCCACTGCCATTTGATGGCACTTCTGAACCTTTGACTTGTTTCCCCCTCTCTTTCTCAACCTCTTGCTGGCCCAGCCAGCCAATTTCCCCTCAATATGTTCATTTGTTAACAAGGGAAGGCAGTTCATTTCATGATTTCTTATGCCTGGCTTGACCTAGATGGTTCCAGAGGGATAACAGTACCTCAACAGTATCAACTGGTGACCCTCTGTGCTTGAAGGAGGATAGACATGAGAGAGCAACCTATAAGAAGGTCTGCAATTACTTGGAAAAATGGATGAAATATCTAAGTTGGCTGCTCTTTTCTTTCACTTCCAACAATTATCTAAGGCAGCTACTGAGACCTAACTGCTAAGGATCCATGCAAATATCTGCTGTGCTTGTCTGATCAATGATTCAATAGGCAAAGAGGGGCCTTTTTTCCATGCTCATCTTTGATTTCTGCACAGAACTATGCTAAGCTTGTGTTTCTCAGATGAAAGCAAGTGATACAGTTTATGCTAAAATGACAAAACAATTTGAAAGCGAATGTGTATAACGGAGAGAAGAACTTAAGCACATGGTTGACATTATTACGTTTATTTCTCAGTGAGACCTGTCTTTCCATGACACTAATCAGAAAACTGGGTCACCTCACAATGGTAATTTCCTTGGAATCTTGAAATTCATGAGTCAATCTGATCCCTTTTTAGCTGAACATTCACTAAGCATAGTGAGGCTGGTGGAGCTCAGCTAGCTCATCAGACTTGTCATCGACTGTATGTGAAGAGTTTATATCCTTAATGGGATCAAAGGTTTTATCAGTGATCCTTCGTAAATGTAAACAGATGAAATATTTTCCTATCAGCATTGATTCCACACCTGACATTTCTTCTGTTGATCAGTTAATGGTTATTGTCCGCTCTAACATCAGAGATGAAGAAGCTTTATTACTTCCTTAACAACCAAGAACCATGCTAAACAACAGCCCTCACCCCATCTTGTTTGAATCCATCTTGCAACAGCTGAATATTAATCACATCATTTGCCATTGCCAAGGACAGATTTTAAATAATGCTAGTCTGGACAATAGTCTTTTCCAAATGTTGCACTGTGTTTTAACATGCAGATATCCCATTAAAGTCAAATAGAAGTCAGTCAGCTAAAATCCCAGTCATCCTGCAGAAATTTAGTCCTAGAAAGGGCTCCAGACAAGGATTTGTGAAATTAAAGCATCAGCAGAGAGTGCCATGCGCTTAGATTTTATTGACAACACAAAATGATGCTCTTCTTTAGTGTCCTTTAGTGTTAACTCCGGATAGTTCCCTGCAGATTTATGCAATATTCCTGGGAATATGACACATTCCTGAACCATGTCACAGAAATCAATGAACTAAGGCTCATCATGTTCTTTGGCTGTGGAATATTATCCTTGCTTGGCATAAGGAGGAACTATGTGATGAAAATTACTTGTCTATAGTATTACAAAATTATAGTGATGCAGAAAACCAATGGAGGGAAAAACCCCTACAAAAAGAACCAGTAAAGGAATATTTCATATTATTATAGAATGTAGTTCAATTATATTGAAAGGGAAAAATGTTTCAAGTCCTATAAAAATAAAGGAGAAATATCTTGTGTTGTTAGAATTTTCCATCTGACCTCAAACAAAGGGTTTTTTACCAAATTTTGATTCACCAAAGATAAAAAATATACCACTCTGAACTGCATAAATTACCTCCTGCATGAGTGACCAAACCTGGAAACAGTACCAATTTGATAAGAAGAAAGGACATTTTAACCCAGGTAGAATTAGAGAAGTTTCTCTGGGTGGCTCATGAGTAACTCAGGTTCATGCAAGTCAGTCATAGCCACAAATGTAGAAGTGAGCCTCTGGGCTTAATATGCAAGAGTTGATCCCTTGTCCCTAAATCATCATCAGCACTGATAGCTGGATCATCAGGAGTACCTCCAAACAGCACAGTACAGGCTGGACAGACATACTGAAAAAACACTGACCTGGGACTGAGAACTCAGTTGATCAGCCAGGCAGAGCAAGAGCCACTAGATATACAGCCAGAGTCCTTCAGAACTAGCTGGCGCTTCTCTGCACAGAAGGATGTTTTGCTGTGAGATCTTTCCTGCAGAGATTACTAGTAATCCTTTGTGCTGCATTCCATGATTCCTGAGTCCTGCAAAAGAACATTGCATACTTAGCATATTCCAAATCTGCATTTTTCTCTGCTCTTTTTTTCCTAAACTGATGTCCATCAAAATCTTCACTCATGTTAGTCTGAAAGTACTCAAGCCTGCCTGACCTTAGATGCCAACATTTGTGCCTGGAAAATGATCGTGTGGTAGGAAGGAGTCAGTGAGTCGATGGAATGAGAAATAAAGCTGTATTTGCATCACTGAGTGATGAAAGATATAACATAAATAAAAATGAGGCTGAGGTCAACATATTATTAGATATCAAATTACCATCAATGCTAAATTGGAATTCAGAGATTAATACTCATCTCACAGAGCTGATGTAAAAAAAGTAGCTCTCCCCAAATCTCCAGTCGCGATCTACTACTGATGGCCTGGCTGTATAAACACTTACTGCATATGCTGGGAGTGCTTTCCCGTTTGATGAGTAAACACAGACTACTGCCGGAATAGGTCTCAGGGCTGCAAGCCACTCAGAGCAGACTCTGCTTCTTCCTCACACACACTGCACAAAGAACATACAATGTGAAAGGTTTCATGCTTTGCCTTACCAAGTTGTTAACTGAATGAATGTATCATCATTTCTTCATTAATGGGTATCCTTAATGATCCCACACTTTGGAACTAAAAGCCGTTTCTCAGAAAGCCTAAATGAACAATGTTTTTCTCACTTTTGCCTTGCAGGAATAGCAGAAATAGCTGCCTTGCAATGCCCACACTGCACAGCTTCAGCATATGGCTGGTTCCAGGGAAATTACTGCACCCTTTGTTACAAGATGGGAAATTTCAATTACTACTTTGGGAAGAGTTTCCAAACAGCAACATTTAATCCAGAGTTCCACTATGGGATCTTTTTACTGAAAAGTTACTGGATATAAAAGCCTGGACTGTTTTCTTCCCCCTCCCACTATGTAGCTTAACTTCTGAGGTAGTCACCCTCCTTTGCTTGCTTTTCTTCTCACTCCATGTCTTTTCTGTTCTTGCAACCCAGTTGACTCACTGTTGAGAGAATGGCCACTACAACCTCCCTTGACTGCTATACAAGAAATAGCAGTTTATTTCTTTACCTTTACTCCCTCCTGGAGCCACCTCCTGTGAAGGCATGCCTATCTAGTCACCTGCACTGGGAGTACTGCAGGCTCTGTATATAGTATGTATGGAAGAGACTGATAAGAGCACAGCTCATGCAAATGCTCCAGCCCATTTTTCTCTGAGGTTCATTTCCCTCCATGTTTCAGGGGTGTATTTCTGTCACAATTACTCTGATTATAAAAGTCTTAAAGGTTAAGGAATTATTTCATTGCCCTCAAAAGTGGCTACTGATCTGTAGACTTAAAAGTAGTCTGGTGAATACTTTCCAAGAAGGATATATTACTTTAAGGAAGGAGGAAAATAAAGTTTCCATAGACACATTACCGGATCATACTGTGTCTATGCATAGTTACTAAAAATGCATCAGGTGCTATAATGATCTAGGAAAAAACAAAGTCTATTTGAAATACAGTTTTTGATGGAGGAAATTATAAAAAAATCTCATACCCAGAAAGAGACAGATGAATTCTGGCTTGAAAAGAAGATGCCTGTTTTAAACAGTGAAGGACATTAGTTTACATGGTACGTTATATTGAGATACTTTTGTCACCAAGAAAAAGGGGTAGCTCAGCAAGATAATCCATTAGAACAACACATCCAACCTACATCTCATTTTGGTGGTGGTCTTTCTCCAGTGATGAGAACATTCTTACTTACGTACTTGTGCTATGAACAGATAAACCAGGTCTTCTAAGAAACTCTGTCCACTCACTGCAGCTGGTCTTTGCACAGACTGACTGCAGTGGCTCTTTTGCTGTGCGAGGGTGAGACCACATTGTCACTCTTTGTGACTGGACGGGTCACTCCAGCTGTGTCTCAAGGTCAGACACTCTCTCAGGTACAGTGAATCAAGGTATTGCTGGGCATCAAAAAATTTTGTAGACACTTTTGAGCACAGGGTCTCAGCAATAGAGCACAAGATGAAGATCACACTATTCACCTATTCACCTCACAAAGGGGTTTGAAAATAAATCAGTGTTTGCAATTACTCAGCGACAAACTTGTTCAAGGATTAGTTTTCGTGACTAAAGTTGTTCAATGAGACAATAAATTACAGAATTCAAGAAAGGCAGCCAAAATCCCACCTGAAGTAATAAAAGGATTGAAGTTTCATCTGCAGAAGATTATGTTTGACCTTATGACAAATCTGTTTATCTGTTTTTATACACCCCTTTTTCAGTCCTGCCTCTTCCATGACATTATTCTTTCCTTTTAACCCTCTCTCAGACTAGAACAAAGCTGTCCTTACGTGAGTAAGGAGCCATGTAGGACACTCATTTTTATGCAATTATGAAATTACAGCTAAACCAGAGGAGTCACCATTAACATGAATACCATAATCACCCAGTACTCTCAATCACGTATTTCCCATGCTCCACATCAGAAGAGCTAATGGTTGTAACACCACTGCTCTGAGTGACAGCAAGCATACCACATCTTTCATTTCATACATACACGTTATGTGACATAGTCACCTCCCAAAGAGCTGTAGATGTGCTTGTGAGGACGCAGTGATACAAAAGGCATACTGAGGAAGGGAGATACCCTGGTGGTCTACTCAGCTGCACAAAAGGCCAAACTCACAAAGTTCTATATTGGCTAAAGTGCTGGTGTCTTGAAGGAGAACAGGAACTGCACTATGATCTCAAATACCTTGCTCTCCAAGATGCTCCCACGATGAAGCCTCCCCAGAGCAACTGAATTCTCATTCCAGGACCCAAGTTCAGAACTGCAGGTTTCTGTATAAAGACAGCCAGGAACATGCTAGGCCTGAAACCCAGCAAGGCAATGAACAAGCTCAGTTCCAACTTAACAAGACGATGAAATCCCAGTAATGTGCAGGGGTGGGTGTTTTTTCCATCATTAAATCAGGAGACATGTAGTATTTCTAATGATTGATCCTGCTTAGGAAGTAGGTGTGGAAAGTGAGAGTCATTTCTTGCGAGGGCCAACACATCTGTGCATACACAGCTAATGGCAAAGAAACATTGCAGATCACTGCCTGACTATGCGACTGAAAGTCTATGAGCCCTTGTAATGCTCTAGGGAGTTCACAGATAAGCTCTTCAATACATGTCCCTGTGCTGGCTGGAGAACTGCTTGGACTGAAGCATCAGTTCCCCCACATGATAAAGCTGCACTGGAGAGCTGAGAGAAAAGCAGTGTAAGGCTGCATGCTCACAGACCCACCACAAATGATTCCAACACAGAGGAGAAATGACAGAAAGACTGATACAGGCTGCAGAAGAAGTGCAGAAACTTCATAATATGGAATAATGAGACTCGCAAACCTTGGCACTCTGAAGGGTGTGGGAGAGAAGACGTCTAGAAGGCTAAGACTACTGCAAATGATAAAAGGTGTACCTATTAGCAAGGTGAAACCAAAACATCTGAGTTTTGTAATCTAAGCATTGTGTATTAGGAACTTTCTACGTTGGATTCATTTAACATTAGTTTTAATGTCCATGTCCAAAAACATAAGCAAACTCGAGGAAAAAGTTAGGGAAAAGAACTTTTGCTATTGCAATTTGCTCTTCTCAACTTGTTCCCTCAGTTTCTTAATTTGGCGGTATACAGTGAAAGAAGAATCGAGATTAACAGCTTTCTGATGAACAGAAAGATCGAGAGCAGACATGGAAAGATAGAGAGCACATATAACAGTCACAAAAGGGTGACAGTAATTTCATTAGAGCACTGGAAAACTATGCTGAATAGCCAGTAGACTGTTAAATCTACTGTACCAATTTCTCATCAGCATTGACCTCAACAAATTCTTGCAACTCCACATGACTGTCTCTTTTGTGAAGTACAGCCAGCACCTCCTGACCCTTTCTTTAATATACTTACTTTTGAAGTAGATAAGGAAGCACAAAAATGTACTTTCAAAAAGGCAAAATAAATACACTGAGCATCAACAAATTGAGCATTGGAGACTTGACTGCTTCTTAGCTTTGTGAAGGAAAGAATGTGATTTACCAAGAAGTCAATAACTTCATAAATGGACTCCCAGAGATAACTTTTTTAAAAACAGCAAAAAAAGGGCACATGCAAATAAAAACCTTTATATTGGCAAAACATTCCACTTCAGTTCAGACAAACATCTGACTGCAAGCAAAATAGTCTTACCCATAGCTCACTGCTTTGAAAATCAACTTGCAAATCACTCAAGAACATTTCTTTCTATATGTTTCTCCTAAGATTTCCAATTCTTTGATTGATCTAGGCAAAAACTATTGCCAGTGAGAGCTCCCTCACACACTTTGGGGCTTCTTTTTATTTCTCTTTCCTTTCTTAGCTGAGATCACAAAGTGTGAATATCGGAAAAAATATAATTACAAGTAAAAATAATATTTTTTAACTGAAAAACTAACCCCCAGTTTCTGAAACCAGAAATTGCATTGATTTTTTTTGTTACAGGAGCTAGTTTTGTCCTAATAATGATACCGAATTTTCTGTGAATTCGTTTACATCTTGCATCATAGAACCACTGAACCATAGAAACATTCAGGTTTGAAAAGATCAAGTCACACCATTAACCCAACACTGCCAAGTCCACCACTAAACCACATCCCTAAATGCCACATCTACATCTTTGAAATACCTCGAGGGACAGGGACTCAACAACTTCCCTGGGCAGCCTGTTCCAATGCCTGATCACCCTTCTGGTGAAGGCATTTTTCCTAATGTCCAATCTAAAACTCCCCTGGAGCAACTTGAGGCCTTTTCCTCTTGTCCTATCATCAGCCCATAGTGGAGACAGAGAATCTCAAAAGTGCACAAACATAAAACTAAGGCATTTTGGTTATTTTATCACATAGTCAAATAGAAAGCATCTCTGCAGTTAGCATACAGACATATGACAATTACAGATGTGTGACCCACAGAATTCTGTGCAGCTCACTTCCAATAACTCAGTCTTATAACACAAGATAAAACTCACCCTTTCAGGCAGGGCATGCCAGCTCCATGGTTTCGACCACCACTGGTGCAACACGCAGAATAGATGGGCCCAGAAGAAGCACTTACTGGAACTTCAGAGACAGAGATGGTTGGAAGGCAGCTGTCAGATTCTGCATGTGCAAGGGATGTCAGGAAAAACTAGGTTGGTGTCAGTCAAATTATCTTGTCCATCAGTCTTTTAGGAAATACACTGAGAAGCCTAAAACAAGATGTTGAAAGAGATGGTGTTATTTCTTCTGTGAAATGAGGGGTTGTTTTACGTAGCAAATCTGACAACGAATTTCCAACATGAAAGAACCTGCTTACTACATCTTAGCTCCCATACTTGATCCAAGGTTTTAGAATAACCCGAGAGTGTCAATCAGGAAGAAAACAATATAAAAAGACCTGATAAAAACTCAGAAGTTGTATCAGGCAAAGTCAAATGAAAGCAACCAAAAGGATCAACATCATGTTAACAGTTTTTTGCTTCTTCCACCACCTGCTGCAGATCTTCCTTTAAAGTGGCAGCTCTAATTTGACAAGTAATGAACCCCCCCAATCCCTCAGTATTGATGCTAAGGTCTTTGCAGAAACCCACCAGTTGAACTGTGTCCACCGCTTTGTCACATGCAGTAACCAGTTAAGCAAAATAGCATCAAAGGGTAACTTCCTTCTCTTGGGCACAGTAAGAAAGAGGTAGGAATGGGTATTTACTCCTTTCAGCAGCAAGCATCTCAGTTGTCAACCTCTTACTTCTGTCTATTGAGCATGCTCCTAAAAAAGCCATCCACAAAAGGTATCTACATCAAAAAGGTGCATCACTCCTCTGCAGTAAGCTCATCCTTGAAATACACATGAACTTCCCTCAGTTTCATTGGTAGTAACTTTTAAATCCTTTCCTTCTAGTGTCAGGTGGCATCACACTTGCAGTGCAGGTACAAATGATGCTTGCACCCAATGAGAGACCCTAAATATGGAGACTGACTGATAGTTATGGCAGATAAAAGTGGAGAACTTCCACACAGAGTATGTTTAAGCTGCTGGAGATACTGATATAACTTGTAACACTTAGAATAATGACAGGAGCATAATGTCAGTCCCAGTAAGAATCTAAAAAGTCTATAGAAACAAGAGCATGAATTTCAAGACACCTGTTGCTTTTCAAATGCCCTGTTTTGCCAGCATGCAGGATGCCAGAATAAAAGCTTGGCCACACCAAACATCTTCCCCAGTAGTTCTACTAAGCTCCTTAATCAGGAGGAGCAATTTCTCCATTTCCCACTTGGAAAAGGAAGTGATAATCAACATTTGTGCCACTCCTCATTTCACCATAAGTCTGCAGAGCTGTACCAATGTTTCCTGTTATTTATAAAAGAGCAGTTGTTTTGAATGACTACAGATTCCTGGATGACTCTTTGGTTTATTTACCATCTCTCATGACCGCACTTCCCTTGTATGTCTCATCCCAAACCTCGAGCATGGCATGAAAAAACCCAAACATGCTCTTCTTGCTGGGTTTAGTATGCACTTATTAGCATCAAACCTCACTTGCAATTGCCAGAGCAACTTTTAGAGCAAGATGCTATTCAGCCCAAGCAAAAGGTGCTGAACTGGTGGTAGTGCAGGAGCTCTCATGAATTGCTGCTAGCAGTAAACATGAAAGAGGTAGGACCTTACTGGTGAGTTTAAAGAGCTAGAATACATTGTCATAGGATACTAGGATGCTCTCTGACCAGTTTCCTTGTAGAGAATACAGCTGAGAGCAACTTTATTTTTCTCATTATACAATAATTCTACCACTTGTACAAAACACTTAAACTTTAATTCTTCAGACCAAAAATCAAACTCTTTCCCAAGCTTTCATTTATATTTATTGGCTTTGGCAAAGTAAAGCAAATGGAAATAAGGAGGCTCAATTCACTGATTCAGCCAGGAGGCCTCAGTCAATCCAAGTAAAGCTTTATCTAAGTTAACAGAGAAAAGTGGCATTTGGATCAGGGGCTTATAAACCTGTTTCTGTTCTTGAACAGTGTGTTTAATTTACGACTTGCCTGTAATCTGCAGAATTATCACCGTTAGAAAGGTTAATGTTTAAAATTTAAAAGAACTATTAAATTCAAAAATCCACAAAAAAAATCCTTCATCTTTCATTGGATAATAATTTTAAGAGGCAATTAAACCACCGTAATGCCACCAGTTACTCCATAAGACTTCTTTCATATTATTCAGCCTACACTCATCTTTCAGTCCTTCTTTTGTGCTGGCTAATTGTAATAAGGTCTATCATTCCCCTCATTTAATCTTTATTTTTGACATTTTTCTTAACTTTCGACATAAAGCATTATAAGAAATGATATCGGATATAAGAAATAATAATATTGGATATAAGAAGTAATATCTTCAGTCCGATAACACAAACCCAAACCTTTTTTTCCTTTGAAAATTGCACCATTTGTATCTACATAACTTGCAGTAAATCTGCAGAATAAAGTTTGGGAAAGCACGTTTCCCAAGGTCAAAACATACCATTGGTTAAAAAAATAATATACATGCCTACAAGCACATTAACTACTGTGCTCACTTGCCAACCTGTTAATATACAAAGAGAAACACAACCATGCTCTTTTACTTTAGTACCACCTTAGAGTTCAGCTTTAAATCACTGCCAACGAAAGGCTTCCTGAAGACTTTTCACTTAAGTAGTTGTAACTACAACTGCAAAACACTGTTGACTGGTGGGCTCCAGAGACTTGTTCATTACCTGTCATTAAATGTTTTAACGTTTGCATAATTGATCCAGCCAATAAGTCATCATTGATTTATAGGGGTCTGTGCTGAAGAGTTGCTCGTTAAAAATTCATAACACTGCTATGTGTCTTTACAATCCATTAGCTGTTTACGTACCAACAGTCCTAAGATTGATTGACCTTGGACTGAGATTCTCATGGACTCTGCTTTATTTTTTTAACTTCTTTTTTATTCCATATTTCTTTACACAAGTCCACAGTATAGAAAAGCAATACTTCAGCCTTCTCCCTTGACAGCTAGACTTTGATTTTTTCCTCTCCATCAAAAATGAAACTTTACTTGAAATGATGAATAAATAAAGCATACTCCATAAACAGCTTTCCACTATTATTTAAGCTTGCAAGCTGTGCTCTGTTAAATCTCCTTTCCCCACCATCAAATTCAAGTGTGTAAATGTTCTAAAAGGCTTTGAATGTTTTATGATGATTTCAGGGAATGATGGAGTAATAGCTGAAGAGCGAAGCTATTAGTTTTAATATTTATATTGAGTGCTCTGAAACATTAATGTGACAGGATGTAAGATCAGAGCAGCGGGACATATTTACTTCACAACCATTGCCACGTGGCAAAAATATTTATTTTCCAAAGCTCTGAGGCCAAGTCTTTTTCACAAGAATTTCAAGTTCAGGTTGACATATATTAGCTTCTCCTGAACTTGGTATTTATTTTTAGGCACTAAAGATTGGTTACTGTTTTGGATAAAACTTATTTCATTTACATAGGACCCAGGTGTAAGGAAGTTGGTGGTGCAACATGGTCTCTTCACAGAAGTTTTCCAAAGCTGAAATTAGTTTACCAACTCATCTCTCCCTGTCTGCTGTGTCCGCTTCACAAAGAGCACCTTAGAAAACAATTATTTGTTAATAAAGAAATGGAATGGGCTCAAAAGCAGAATCATTGTTAACAGGTTGTTTCATATTGTCTTCCAGTATTTCATGCATGAAGTAAATCAACCCTGTAAACGTCCTAAGTCATTGTGCTTGGTTCTGTTCAAACTAGCAAACATATTAAGGTAAGTGATCTTAATTACCAAGGGTCAAACTGTGCTCACCCCATTTGTGTGGTTCTCATGGTCTTCAGTGACCAACCAAGATGAGATCCCTGGGGAGAAATCTTCCCATCAGATTTGCAGAGCAGATCTGATATAAGTGGAACAAATGATGACTTATTGCTGCCACATTATGAAAAGGTGATTTCTCCAGATGCTTCCACAGTCTATGTAAGGACTCCATAGTCTGACACCACAGCCAGAAAGCAGCTTATAGACCTCCAGCAGGAGAAACAGTTGGGGCTATTGTGTACAATTTTGCTAGATATAACAAATGTTATATTGAACTACATCACACAGGAATGGTAGCACTGCATAGAAAAAGGAGCATACAGTTCCATGAGGCATAAATAGGTAGCCTTAGCTGAAGAAATTATATTACCAGTGTATTATTACATTGTTCCCCAGAGTCCTCTTTCTACACCCTTCTCTAGGGTCAAGGGCTTACACAGGACTATAGGGCTGGGGCAGAGGAAAATCACAGAAACACCCAATTGCAAAGATGACTAGAATGGTTTGTCATGTGCTTTTCCAACCTCACCTTTCCAGGAAGACAAAGAAAACTACCCAAAGGTTTTAGTTTTCTCTCAAACATTTCCCTAGCCTAAATCACTCCCTGATGTAGTCCTTGGCGACCTCTCTTCCCGGCTACCTTCCAAAATATCCCCACAACAGAAGCAGCCAATAGAAATGTTCATCAAAGCTTCCTTCCGTCAGTTCCAACAGGGCAGAACATGCAGGATTTTCTTCTGGAAGTGTATTTCACTGACCTTCTTGTCTACTGACAAATAAATACCACTTTATCCTCCATCATTATTTAGGATATCCCACTAATTGAGTCAATCCCTATGTTTTACAGGCAAGTCTGACCCATGCCTAGTACATGTTTTTGAAAGGTAGAAGGAAAATGATAAAGTCAAGGTGTTTGCTGCCTATCAGGATCTCCCCCCTTGAATTAAACCGCATTGTCCACCAAGGAAATTCTTCACCTTGTAACAGAGCAGATATCGCCATCACAGCGTACAAAAGGGTAAAGAGCAGGAGCTGCTATTTTAGAACTAAGACCAAAACAGGGGTCAAGGAAAAGACATGCTGTGATGAAATCAGCATGCTATATCCTGCTCGGAATGTTCCTTAGGACCACAGTATGGCAATGCACAGTCTGCAGCAACAGCGCCCAAAGATCCAGTCTTCAGCAGCATGATCTGTGTGAGCTGTCCCTGCTCATGGCAGTGGGGGTGGAACTAGATGATATTAAGGTCCTTTCCAACCCAAACCATTCTGTGATTCTATGATTCTGCTCCCAAAAGAAGACATTTCTAGCAAAAAAAGGATCTGACTTACAGTCTCCTTTGGCAGGGTGTTTCCACACAAGTGCTGGAATCACAAACAATACCTTTTTCTCAGCAGGATACTTACTGACAACTACTGACTCCAAAATGCCCATTTTAATTTACAAACTTTACATTCAGCAACATTTCATGCTTGGAACATGGTGAAAAGTGCTCATCGCCATATGAAGTCTCTGCCTGGGGTGTTAAGGGAAATGAGTGCAAATTTTAGTTAAAATGGGTCAAATTCAGTCCCTGCTTTACTCCACTGGTATTGTTTGAATTACACCAGTGATAACTTTTGTTCAGTGCGATTAATGGGGTCATTGTCAAAAATCCTGGTTAAAAGAACTTGCTTATTTGCCTTTTTTCATACAGATGAGCATTACAGAGCCCAAATCAGAAGTAATCTTTTGTTATTTACTATACAGCTAGCTAGCAGCAATGCGCACCACAGAGCACTGGCATGTCCCTAATTATCAGAAGTGTGACTTGGTATAGGCTGTATGATATACAAATTATGATAAGTTTGCTTACAGAGTGTAAACTTTTAAAAACCACCATAAAGACCCCCATAAAAATGTAACTTTGACTAGGAAAAGATGTAAGCCACATAATGGCTCCATGGGTATTTTTCCTTAGAGATCAGGAGAAATATGACAAGTATGACTGCTATTATAGTTATATAGCATATTCCATTTAGCAATGATAGAGCAGAACTGTGAAAGCATATCCTAAGGTATTTTCACTTCACGCATTTGACATTGATATTAGTTATTGCATTTAAGATACATTGGGCTGTTTATTGCTGCCTGTTTCCCCTCACTGTGAACGTTAACCACAGCAAGAGGAATATTTGATGTTACAAATTATTTAGCTTGCTACTCTTCATTTTCCTTTTAGTATGCAATTATTTGTTTGGTTTCACTGAGCAAATTAAATTTCAAGGGCATTTCAAGGAAAATAAATAAAGTACAACCCAAAAGGGGTTGGTTTTTTTGTTTGTATTCAGGAACAGTACAGAATCATGCATATGTATGAATCAACAAAATAAGGTTAGCTAAGAAATTGGAAATTGCACTCCACACTAGAGCATTTTTCTTGCTCTAGAGATCTTTTCTATGGATTTGAAGGACTAATAAAAAATCAGCAGCATGACTGGAACAGATGTTTTTTATGGACTCGGCTTGCTAATAGTCTTTTTAGCTTCTCCTAAGGACTTAAACCAAGTTACTCACTTGTCCTGAATATCTGAGATGATGTTAACATTGTCCAAAATGTACACTAACAAGCAGCAGTAAAAAGCTATGGTCTTACACATGGTGATGAATAAAAATTCAAAGCATTGCTGTGAATGTTATAAAACCCCAAAGTGGGCAATGTTACAGAACAAAAACCCAAACTTACTGACCATATCAAACCCTTATAGTATCATTTTCCTGAAGGAAAGGCAGGCTGGCAAAATACTTCCATGCACTGTACTACATATATTGTAAAAACAAGGGCTCATTACAACTGAAATTCTCTTTACATTTAAATCATGGCTTGCTTCTTTATACAATGAGAACTGCAACAAAATGAGCCAGTTCCTCAACCAATGTAAACCAGCCAGGCTTTATTGGCTCCAGTGGTGCTATGTCAATTTATATTTGCCATACAGGCTTTGTGTTCTCATTCTAGTTAGTGAATTTCTGCAGGTAGAAAAGAGAAATGAGAATAAATGGGCAAAAAAATAAAGCAGTCTGTGTCAGATGTTTCATTGGTCAACTAATACTCCATTTACCCTGTTGTTGTTTTATTCACTCCTTTTCCTGCCATCTCCTATGTTCCTCCACAAATACATATCTGCCTGATACTATATGAGTTGTTCATTATGTCAGGCTCTGAGAGGAAGGAACTGGACTTGCCATCTTATTACACCTTTTACCTAAGACTCCAGAACAATGGTGATAAATAATAACACCCAAACATAGGAGGAGTCCCTCCAAATCCCACTCACTAGGTTAGGAAACCACAGAGATATAACTTACTTCTAAAGCTTAAAGAAGAAGGGAAAGCTCCACATCTTTTAGGGAGCACTTGGTTAAATGATACTTGTGCCATGTCACAATTCAAGCTTTTATTCATGTATTTCAAGCAATTATTTTCACTGAACCCTGAGTATCCTAACATCATTGATCTGTCAAGTAAAGAGGTGTATGTACCTTCATTCCCTTCAGCCAAGTGATGCTTAAGCTCAGGCATATCGGATTTCTTTCAGCAAAGGATTGCCTTTACTCTGTGAAAATTCATGTAGAGAAAAAAACCCCATTTTTTTACTTGACTTAAGCTCAGGTACGAAATAAGAACAACTATGCCCACTCTCTTCCCAAGTTTTATTGTGAATGCTGTTCATATTCTTCTCTTGGAGGTGCCCTTGATGCTCCTGAGAATATTCCACAGGAAGAATTGGGATTGGCCTGATTCTTTTCTCATTGAATTATTCCAAAACTTATGGTGGACTCATGCCCCTGGAGGGGTCTGTTGAGGCCCAGCTTTTAACTCACTTAGTAGCTAGTTTTCTACTGTGCTTATCTATCTTCATATGTCTTTGCTTGTTACCACTGTCATTTATGTTGTTAGAACATTCAGCTTTGGTTTGTAACAGCTTTGGTTTGTAAATAGCTTCAATTTGGAATACTTGAGGAAACACTTCCCACAAATAGCTGCATACAAATCTGAAAAACATACCAATTGCTGCCAAAATGTTCTGATCTGATTCAGTAAACCCAAAGTAACCTCATGGACCACGCTGAAACTCACACAGATTTATCCAATCTGACACAAGAACTTGAGCCCGCTCATCCCAGGCTATGGGTTGTTCCCATAGAAAAGGCACTGGAAAAGGAAGAAATGCCCTCATTCATATTCTACCCATTAATTGTCAACTTGCAGGCTCCTTGATACAATTTTTAAACACAATAACCTGCGGCTCCTATTATCTCCTGACTTGTAACTGCTTAAGTCAGCAACCTGAATACTCTAGTATGTAACTCATTAAAAAGCCCCCAAACAACCCACACAAGACAAAAAGCAATGGAACAGGCATGACAAATGCACATACATTTCCTGAGCCCCTTCATGATTTCAGATTCCTCAGGACAGTGAAACAAGTTTGGAAGAAACAGCTGGATTTTGAGGAAGAAGTTCTGATTGTTGGTTTAAAAGAAATTATCCTATAGAACAGAATCCCTCTTTGGATTCACATTTTAGCAGCATTTAACTGAACGAAAATACTAAATCTTTTCTACTTTGTGAGTCACAACATGATTTTCTTGGCAGTATCTTTTGTAACCCATCACTACCCCTATGCTGCTTCACTATTCTCAGATCACAGTTGCAAACAACAAATTTTGTCTTATTTCTATGCTACCCTGGTTTTCTTCCTGACACTATAATAAAGCTAGACAGCTCTTGCAGCTCCTTTCCCTGTTAATGTGGAACTTGGAAAAATAGCCTTGCCCTGAGCTGGAATAACCCCTTGATAAGATTTTATACCAGACAAAATTTACGGTTTTTTTTCAGTAAATAACAATAAATACTCCGTTTCCTTATAGCTGCTCACAAGAGACCCAACACATATCCTTCTTTTATAAAATTGAAAGTGTTAGCAAGATCTGCTGATTATCTGATAAGACCACAATTAATTTGTGCCCAGCCTCATTAATCTTTCTTAATACATGTCAGCCCATTACATTCAACCCATGACCTCTGTCCCCAGTCTTGCATGAAAATTTCTCAGGATCAGAACCACATCATGATTTGGCATGGAGCCACCAGTGCCAGCAGTTGACTGTGAAATGCTTCAAAGCCATCAGCAGCGACAGCTGCTGTATTTACGTGCACATGCCTGAATGAGATATTCACAGCTCCTCTAAGGCAGACTGAAAGAAGTTGGCCGTTCGAAGGCCTGGATCACATTAGAAATACAGCTGTGTCCCTGTTTAGATCAAATGATTACTCATCTTTACTCTTACTTCTCTTCCCACAGACACAAATGTGATATGGGGTACTGAGGCACCCTAAGCAAGTGCTTTCCCATCGCTTTTGTATATAATATCTAATAAATGCGCAGCTGTGCTTTGAGACCAATTGCCCTTTCACATATGGACATTCATGGATGGAGGATATAGTTAAAAATCACTCATTGTAGCATACCTGGCTCCATCCTGCTTTAAAAATTACCTCAAGATAGGGAGGTGTCATTTTTCTGCCATCTACTATGCTCCTCCACAAATTCACATCTGCCTGATACTATTTGAGTTGCTCATTATGCCAGGCTCTGAAAAGGAAGGAGATTCAGGCATTTAGACTGATGAAATCACCTGGCTTGATAGTTGACACACACATAGGCCTTTCAGTGCTTTTGGCAGCCATCAAGTTACTTAACCGTCCACAATTAGCAACTAAATTCCAAAGGCTCACATTATTAGTATCCTTAGAAAATAGTATGCGCATAAGAACAAGCAGTAAATCTCTGATGGCACATCCACACCCTCCTCATCCTGATATATGCAATATTATTTAATTGAAGCTACCATTTCTAAGCTGAACTCTTTATAAATTCGCAGCCCAGGCTCGTCCTTGTTATGAGCCAATGTTCACTGGTAGGAGAGAGCTAAGGACTGAATCTGAGAAGGACAGAAGTTGAGTGACAAAAACAACTCCATTCAACTTTTAAATGTCATTTTCGGTGCCCAATGTCAAAGCTTAATTAATGTGAATTTAAATAAAGCATTCTTTTCCAGCTACATCTAACTCATGTTTGTCACCAGAACAGTTTGTGAAAAACACGTAATCATTTGCTATACAGCAGTAGTCTAGACTGCATCACTCAAAGGGAATAGGATACCTTTTCCTGGTTAGCTGTTGCTTCATTTGGTGCTTAACATGTGAAAGGCACAATGCTGCCACAGCAATAACATATGCAGCCAGTGTCTCTTAGCTCTGTGCATGTCTTTTTACCTTCTCTTGCCTTTCTTTCATCCATGGAAACAGAAAACCTTGCAGTATACCAGCCAAAGACAGATTATAGACATAATGCATGTGGCATTTCAAGTACCAGTAACATTTTCTAAAGTTTCTTAAGAGCAACTTATAATATGTATTGATTTATCTGCAACCTCAGTATTTCCTGATCATGTCCTAGCAAGCAAATGCTTGTTTTACTCTTATTAAAATGTCAAACAGGATCTTAATCTTATCTAAGTGATTATACTACAGCTTTGAATTACTCTGTAAAAAAAAAAACCCAAACCCATTCATTTATTAATCACTCACTCATGCAATGAAGAAGGTGGTGAGATTGTAAGGTACTTACCATGCTTGATGGACTAATTGTGAAGGGACACAGCTCAGCTGCTTGCCAGCTGCCCACAATGGTAACTCTCAAGGGGAAGGAAGGAAAGGAGTGTTCTCATCTCTGCTCTTGCCCAGCAATAGACTTTTCACATCTTCTGAGGCCATGTAATTTGTGAAGATGCAGGTTAGCTGATGCTTTCCCACCTCTCTAGCACAAAGATAATCAGAGCTGTCTCTCCCTTCCCTCTTTGTCCACAGGCATCAGATTGTGGTCCATCATCTTTAGATACTTGTTTCTAAGAAAAGAACAAAGCAGGAGGGAATATATGTGGTTTTCTTCCTAGGCTTCACAGCCGGCACAGTGGAAAGATCGCCCACTCTGCTGGGAGCTTTCTCCAGCTTGAAACAGATCCCCACCATAGAGGCTGCCAGACTAAGATCATGAGGAAATCTGGTCTTTAAAAGAGCAGAACTCACACAGGGATTGTCACAAATGCCACAGAATAAGCAAATTTGGACTCAACTGTCAACCTTATTGCCAGATTGTCAGAAGATCTGAATCAGGAGAATAATTTAAATGTCAATTCAAGACACTGCAAAAGCAAATTCCTGTGATTTACAGTTTTGCTCAGAGATAACATGACCTTAGGGTAAAGAGAAGAGCTGGCTGAAGAAAACGAGTCTCTTTTTCAGCGGGTTACGGAACTTTCTGTTGGAAATCCACCAAGGAAATTGGAATGTGTAGGTTTTTTCTCAGGCACAATGGTACTACAACAAAGCATTCTCCAAAGGGGCTTTGGATCTTGTCCAAAAATACTTGCCTTGAGAGATATTTGCTACTGTGAGAATTAATAAACTTACCTTTTGGAAGTGCTCTGCAATCCTTGGGAAGGAGAAGGTCAAAATGCCAATTATTGCTATATTTAAATTCAATGTTTTACATGGAATTACAGACATAGCATAATGCTGCTGGCATTAGCATGGTCTATTGCAGCACTTTTGATAAAGATTGCATTGGAAACATGGAGACTAAAAGACAAAGATATATTTATAACGATAAGCCTTTCTCAATGGCTATAATTTTGTTGATATTCAAGACTTCAGGGAGGATTTTGCCTGAATTAGGACTGTAGAATAATCCCCATATTGAGGAAACCATTTGAACTGAACTGGAAAGAAAAAAAAAACAGGTTAGGAGCTGTCATTCTGAAACTCATTTTCCCCACCATGAAGATGAACTCTTATTACCTGTGAATATGGAATTCAAATACTATTTTCAAGTTTTAAATGTAGGTAACACTTTACGTTATGTGTCAGTGTGGTACCAATTACAGCATAACTCTGATATTGTAAATCTATTGAGAGAGAGGACTGAGCCAAGAAGTTCCACAGCGGCCCAAACTTTAAGTAAAGTTCAAAAAGATTTCAATTTGCTCTTCTTACACAATCCCGCATTTAATATCCTGGGACACAGCGCCTTGGAAAGCAGCACATTATGCTTTTAATGAAAGAAACTTGAACACCTTGCACTTCTTTTTCTTCATTATCCACTTTACGGGTGCAAATGAGATCCTCATGTACCCACTTTCACACTATAGTAGATACTGCATGGTTTTCTTTACCCCTAATATGGCAGGTGTGCATCTCTTGTTATAGCGTTCTGCAAAGAACACAGTCTGGGCAAAGGGAAGTCGAATGTTGTCCTGGTTCCACAACTGAGCTGACTTCTGTCACTGTGTTTGAAGCCAGCATTTTCTCTGGCTGACCTATAGTGCTGTAGCTACAGTGACAGCTCTTCAGCTAGTCCTCACTAGACACGATGGTATCAGGAAGCTGCTTTAAAGGAAAGAAAGAAGGCTGTGATTTAATCCTTGAGAGAAAGATCTTGTAGGATTGAATATAAAAGTCCAATACTGCTGTAGGTTACCTAACTAGTATTTAGTGGTAAGATACAGCACTACTTTAGAAGCTGATAGCAGGAAGAGCCATACTTTTCATGAAAACACCTGGATTTTTACAGTCTTCAGAGTAGCAATGAGGGCATAGAGCCATTTTCAATGCTCAGTGAGGGCAATGGAGAGATTCTGATACTGAGGGACTGCTCCTTCCTGCTTACTGAAAGCCCAGGTATGGACCCTGGACCTTGCAGGTAGAGCAATAGGGTGACACGTCTGACCTGCTGCTTTGCTATGAAAATCTAATAGCCACATAGGTGTAAGCTATTGAATCATACAAGCTATGCTGTTCTTGAAGAAAAAGGAAGCAAACAGTGTACATTTAAACAATAAAGTCAATTTTCCTATTACATATTTCAGCTAGATGAGCAATTTTGAGGTCTGTTTGCAGGACTGCGCTTTTACCCAGAATACTAAACATCAGTGAACAGAAAATATTATCTATGCAAGTGATTCAGTATTAGTTAATTAGGTGTGCTAGACTCTTTTCCTCCCAGTGAATGGAGCTTGTACACTGGTATCTGCCATTAACACTAAATGGGACTTACACATGTAAAATCCCTCTGGCACTGAGGGGGGGAAGAAAGCCTTTGAGTTTCATAAATAATGCATCTGTAGCAAAATTAGCATTTCATGAAAAATGTGAAAAACTAGAATGAAAATAGAATACAGTTCCTATTTGATGTGTCCCAGTTTGCCAGTGCATCATGTGATCCAACACACAGGTCATCTGTACAGCTGCTACAGAATCACATCAAAAACTCTCTCAGTTATCTGCAGACTCAACTACTCACCTACGACCAATGTCCTCTGTGGCATTATGATAGTAAAGGTGTCCTTCTACCAGAGCATTGCCACTCTGGGTTAATTTTCTGGTGTGTGAATATATCTCTGGTATTTTTTTATTGAATGGTAATAAATGCCATGACTTTTCTACTGTGAAATTTCTTTTTCTATGTTATGTGAAATGCTTACACACAAATTAATAAAGTTTTCTCTGCCGGTGCAAATATAAGCAGCTCTTGCCTTTCTATTCCAATACACTTTCATGTGGGAAAAGCTGTAAGCAGAGGTTATTCAGTGGTCACACTGCAGCCTGTGTAGAGTACACTAAGCAAATATGCACCTATGCATGACATCAAACATGTTTACTTCCTACTCAGCTCATTTCATCCCCAACGCTTCCCAGGGTGACCAAGACATGCAGCAATCTCCACCCATTTTAGCTGTACTCCACATTAAACCTGCATCTGAATCATCGAGTCTTGCCACGAACCTTGGTGGAACAAGGATAGCAGCTTGTTTCTTTTGTAACAACAGGCTGAAGATCTCACCTAAGCCAGGACTTCCCTGTGAATTTGCCCGTTGCAATTAGGAACAGAGCAAGGAATAGCCCTGCAAACTCCCAGGAAGATCTCCATGAAGGCCAGTGCATGGTGCTGTGATAAAAAAGGGCAAGAAATCATTCACATGTAAAGACAAGTGGGAAAGTTATTTGAGCCGGCCCACACAAAAGAGGTAAGGCAGTGCCTTTCCCTTCTTTTCAGGATTCTGTATCTCAATCCCATGGCTTTAAAATGTGAAGCAAACCTATTAACATGGGCTTTGTGTTTCCAATAGAATAGAAGTTATAATGCCAGCAGGAAATCACATTCCGAGAGTCCTGTTTTGGGTTTTTTCCATACACTGAGCTTCCTCAGTGTTTCTAAATGCACATTTAGAGGAGGCAGATGCAGGTTAATTCTGCAGCCAGGCATACTTACAGGTCAGTATTCTTGGTCAGGCAAAGAACAAACTTCTCAATTTATAAGCATAAACTCATCAAACACACAAAGAAAGAAGGAAGAAGTTACAAATACACTAACCCATACTCTTATTCCGTAACTCCTATCATTGGGAATTCTGCTCAACTGTTCTTTTACAGGACATGTTTAAAGAATTTATTTTAATTTTACCTTTAAAACTGTACTTTTTTCCTATGTTTTTGTGTTTTGACACTACAAAAATATCAAACAGGGTTCATGATTATATTTTTTGATTCTTGATGTCATTATTTGGCTTATCTATAAAATGAAAACATGATTTCTGTTTTCCCAATGGACCAAACAAACAAGCTGGGAAGTCAAAAAAAGAGAAAAATATCATCCTCCTTTAGGTTGAGCAATGTGATTCCTATTTCCCCCTTCCAGCTCTCTGCCTATGGGAGCATCTGTCAAGGCTGAGTCAGCACCTTCCCCAGAAAAACCTCATAAACATGTTAGAAGACATTTCATTTTGTCATCTACCTAGGCACATTGGATTAGTATGCAAATAAGACAGCACAAGAACAGACCGCAGCAGCAGTGCTAATGCTCTAAGTGATCTTTCAGTGTAATTAGAATTTGTTTCATCACACTAATTTGACATGGCAAATTAGTGAAGCTAAGATAAGGGGGTTTAGTAGAGCCAGGGTGCTGGTATGTACACAGAAACTTGTCGGTAAGTCCATTTGCACATGGGAGCTGTGTAAGATACAGAGAAGTGACAATTAGTAAAAGCTCTAGAAAATATCAGTTTGTTTTATTTTTAATCTGGTAACCTGACAGGTTATATTTTCCCTCTGCTGCTACCTTGTAATAGTGGTTTAGAGATCTTAGCCTCTGCTATTGAGAAACCTTTCAAGACTTAGGATAAGCTATGTGATGCTACAATTATACAAGTTTAGTCAAGTCTGTCCCGGTGGTACCCAGGAACATGCTGTGTTATCACATGGGAATTCAAGGGGCATCTTGGTGATTTCTGTCTCACAGAAGGAACTAGCTGAAAGCCATTCCATGGAGACAGCAAAACTGAGGACTGGTTGGGTTTTTTTCTGCTCTCCCCTGCCCCATATTATGCAAGCTCAGGAGGGGTCCTGGACCAGAAATGAAAACTGGTCCCACTGCTGCAAAGTAGTCCTGAAACTGAGATTTTAATGATGGCTGGAGCAGGAATATGTCTGGCAGAGGTCTAAGGGGAGGCCTGCTTATAAGAAAGAGAACTTGTTCAGCTTACAGGGAAATTAAATCTTTAACTTCCTGATTAAAATGAAGATTTAAGACTATTCTGAGTTCTTCTAAAACACTGATCCCTAATATTAGTGTATGTAACTTACCTGACCTTTTATGCAACACCCTGTTTGGACCTGCTCAGATCAACAGCCAGCTGAGAGCAAATGGCTACAGCTGTGATGACATCTCTCAGATGAATCACAAACCACCCCCTCAGAGATGCAGCTTCCATTTGCATCCTGCACTCCACAAGGGTAAAGGGCTGCATAAGCCAAAGAGGGGCTGCCTTGGAATGCAGCCTATGGATTCCAGACAGACTTCTTATTCTGGGTCCTGTTGTGTTTTAACTGATTCTTCAATCTGATTATCCATTCACTGAGAGATTAATGACCTTTTCTTCCAATTACATACTTTGGAATCCCTCTGTAATTTGACATAGTCCTGAGGATAACTTAAATAGCCTTAGGAAATGATGAAGGAAAAGTCTATTTGACAATTAAAAGGCAAAAATGTATTAAAACCAAAAGAAGTTCCCAGGCAGTGTGGAAATCCTCACTATGGAGCATGGAGAGAATTCAGAAAGGAGCAAGCAGAACAACCAGAAACATAAGCTGCCCTTCAAACAGGGAGACATATGTTGGTATCTTTGAGTTTTGTGTGTCTCGAAGCTGTAACATTCAATGCACCAAAACAAAATAGGCCTTAGGAAAAGTCAACCAAGGCTACGTCAGAGACTCTGGATATTGACATTTTCCTTCCTCTTCAGATCAAGATGTGTTATCTTTGGAAGGAACATAAAGAATACCAAACCCTTCCAAACCCAGGGTGTTTGTGCACAGTTAAAAAGCTGCCTGTAAGTACACTCCAGTAGGAAGGCAAAGGAATTCCCCGCAGAGAAAACTTATTTCTCTACTTGGATCCATCTTTTGGACCTTTTAGGTTTTGTTGAGAATTGGGTCTTGTGCCCAGTAATTCTGGAAGCTGTAGGACGAGGAATTCCCTAGAACCTGCACAGTAGAATTCCACCCCTAAGATACAGCCAAGCAGAATAGCATTGAGAAAGAAAGGTGCTTTTGTGCTCACTCATAGTCGAAGAACTCTTTTTGATTGTAAATGCAGGCTACCTATTATAAGGATTTTTCAGTCTCTTCTCATCATAGGAATCACTCGCTAAGAAAAAAGATTAGCATTTTGATTCTTTATCCCCAGAGAAACTTGGCCAAACAGGTACTCACACCCAGAGGCAGACAGAACTCTGTTATTTATGATAAAAATAAGATAACATCACCTGCTTCTGAAGGTAATCAGACACTGCTCATATTTCGCAGCTCAGAAAGTTAATACTAATGCATGTTCTGAAGATAATTAAAAGAAATCTAATTATAGCTAGAAGTTGTGAAGAGATGATGGGAGAAAACACTATTCATCATCATATGTGCCATAAAAATGCCTTTTTTAAAGGCAGAGGAAAGGGCCATACTGTAGGGAATATTCCATGGCAAGTGGGAGGGTTAAATAAACAAATGATAATAACACCAATCAGACCCCTTTGCTTAAAGCCTGCAGAGTCAATCTGCTTCTGACTGTGGAGCTACCAACCAGCAAAGGCAAACTAATTAGACACAGTCAAACACTTAGGCAATCACACCTTGTGAATGTAAGCGTCTTCCTGTCATTTGGCAAGTCTCTCAGCTGCCTCTGAGCGTGAGACAACAAATCCCCTGCAAACAAGTTCCTCACTCTCCCTGTTAGTGAGATCTAACAGAGCACAATGGCTGGAGGTGAAAGGTGGCAGTCTAGTCAGGTAATGACATCGTCTTGAACAGCCCACATTAAAATAGTGGCACTTGTTTAGACTAGCCTATTTGCACCTACCTGCAGAGGGCCTTTTTAATGTAATTATTAGCCTCTGCAGCCCTGCTTAGGATTTGAAAATATCATTCATTTTCATCTTGCTTCAACTACCGCTGCTATCTCCTATTCAATCCCACTCACCTCATCTCCCCACAAGTAAGTGTAGAAACAGAAGCAGATGAGAAGGGTTGAATTAACAAGAAACAAGTTGGCAGGTGAGCTGTGTGACACAACAATGGAAAAAAGAAGAAGCTAAAAGATATGACAATATATTCTAATCACTACCTGACTGTAGCGGGGCTGCAGGCATTGAAATAGCTTTCTGGGGAAAAGAGAAAAGGCAGCAGGAGAATGCTCTAAAACCTCCTGCATGAAACCCAAGGGCAGGATCCAATCCTTATGAGCCTCAGAACAAATACCTTAGAACAAATATGCAATTACTGTCATTCAAAATTGTCTTAATTTCTCAGGATTTAACTGTTCCCTATTGACAACATATGACAAGCAGTACAGCCATAAGGAGTGAGGTAACCACCACCCAGCTCTAGCCTGAGAGACACAGACATAAAGCTGACAGCAGAAGACACAGGCACAAATGAAGGAATTGTGCCACCACAGACCAAAGCTCCCACCCAGTTTCCTAATAAGAATCCATGCTGCACTGGTGAAGTGAGCTGTCTTACCTCCCTGTATCAGTCACGAAAGCAGAAGCTATGTTGGGGTATCTCAGAGCTTAAGCACAGCATTTCCTAGATGAGTGGGCCAAGATGCATTTGTAGAGTACTCTAGCAGTATGTGGCCATCAACAGCCAAAAAGGATGGGGAAAAGAAGGACTGGTCCAAGCAGAGAAGCTGTAATACACATTTCCTCTTGCCAGGGAAGCACAGACCTGTCCAGCATGAGTCCACTGTTCCAGGGAAGCTCTATAAAAACAAACACTGGATGAGAGATACATCTCCTCTGTAAAGAGAGCAATTTCATCCTATTTTAAGGTGATGTCAAGAAGGAATAAATGATTTAGTTCTTGCCTTGTCTAGCATCAGCCTTCTCACAGAAAGGATATCTTGTTTACAAGATCCATGCTAATTCCCAATAAAGAGAAGTCTCTCAGGCAGCCCATACGGAAGGTTTGCTCAGTGTGTTTTGCTTTTTGGTATAGTTACTTCGGGTTCTAGTATTTACCTTGCAAATATATCACAAGTTGCATCAGTGAAGTTAATTTCTCTATCTTTGTGCTGAAAAGGTACTCAGATCAATTTCTCCAGGAAACTGCTGTAGTGTAGGTTACCATCTTACCTGGTGCCACTGCCCAGCTTCTTGTGCTGAAGTAGCACCAGAGTGTCACAGTACGTCCCAAGCATTGCTGATACCTACTTTGTTTGTTTGTGTTGTATTTTTCCCTCCATCTGGCTATGATGGATGAGGGTCCTTTAACTACACTTGTTCTGTAAACTGATATTATGCATCTGACCTAAAATGACAGCTGGAATCAGGGCCACACTTAGAGATGATCATGCCCAACACAAAAATATAAGCGACTTCTGGAGGGTGCCAGCCCTGGGTCAGTCTCAGCTTATTTGTCAATCTGCCAGTTCACTGCTCCTCAGTGCTCTCCCTCCCTGACTAGCAGAAGGCGCTGCTTTCAGGGGTAGTAAACGCAGCATGTTGAGAGACAAGCAGTTGGCAGGAGTCCTTATGACAGGGGTGGCAAAAGCAAGACAGGTAGCCAGATGGATCTGGTGCGGCCCAAGGCAAGCACTGAAGCAAAGGGGCAAATCAAAATCAAAGGGTTACTATACCCTGATGGGAATCTCTGATTATAGTGACACTGCATAGGCAAACTACACATACTGCAAGCTCTTATCTGTGCTCTGGTGCTACAGCAGTGTCTTGGGCAAATCTTGTTCTGTACTGACATTCTAAGTCGTTTTATATTGCTACTATTATTGCTACTCATGTCACTTTGTCTCTGATCAGTCCATCCTCCCTTTTCCACTTGATCTCACTTTGACACCTGGGGGGGTTTACTGGAATTCACTGATGCTCTGGGCTCTTTATTAATTTTCACTTAAACATTTGTACCACCTCCATCAGAAATTAGGACCTATAAGAAATAAAAGTATTAATTAGAAAAGAAGCACCTTCTACAGACAGAAGTATGATCATTCATTAGATTAGCTGACCTAAGTGAGGAAAACGGGCAAGCCATTGTAACCTTGAGCTAGCTAGGATACCCACATCTACACCACAGCCACTATTACTGTAATATGCTTATTAGAAAAGAACATTGTAAAAGAACTTGAGGAATTCAGTTTAAGATTTTCAAGACTAAGAAGCTGAAAATAATTAATTTGGTCTGGATAAATTATTCAGTGCTATTGCACCACTAATACTTGTTTATTTATACTTATACCCACACATACACAACCCCCACCCCCCCCATCCCGACACACTGTTACTTAGCTAAATATTTTAATTGTATAAAATATTAAGTGATGAATACAGCATTATCTTGCAAATAATATGACCTTATTTTTCAAGCAAAGGTGACAGGGTATTGAAGCATCAGTCTGTGTGTAAATCTCTCTAATGACATGCCACACCATGAGAAGCAGCTGCCTCACAATACTGAAACAGCCTCTGCTCACACAAGCTGGTCAAAATTAGGATGTGACTGATCCCTTTACCTGTAACTATTTTCCTCTAGATATTGCATCTCTTTTTGCAGCACATTTTATACTCACATCTACAGGTTCCTCACTTGCAGGTTTAGCTGGGATTCAGAGGACAGGCTAAAGGCCACCTGCCTTTTGGAAGGCCAGTGATAAAATCACTAAATGCACAATTATCTGCAAAATGGAAGAGACACTGTCATCCCCTTGGCCACAAGGCTGAAGTAGGGGTAATGGAGAAAATGAAGGAACTAGGATATCGCCGCAGCTCTTCACCCAGGCTCTTCCCATATTTCTCTTCAGCCATCAGACCTGAGTAAAGATAGAAGAGATGCTCATGGCGCAACTAACTTCCTCTGAAGAGAGGCATCTCCTGGACCTGGCACCAGCTGTCAGGGTGCCCAAACAACAGTATGTGTTCTTTCATTTTCTTGCAAACAGTATCATGAAGAAAACCTCCTTCAGAGAGAGGAGCCTTCCCACATTGCTCCTTATGAGCAACCAAGAAGATGGCTCAAAAGAGACCTGAGGCAAATTAAAGCCCAATTTAACTTTTGCTCAATAACTTCACTTTATTTGGATGAATCATTTATGAGGTGAAAAACTTCAGCTTACTACACTAGAAAACTCAATTAATAGCCAAAGTGCTTAGAGAATAGGGAAGGGGAAGCATAGAGGTAAAACTCCAGTTACCGAGTTAAGAAGCAGAAGTAAAAGCCTTTTGACTCGGAGCATTAGAAGTATTGAAGAGTTCCTCCCTCCAGTCCACAGCAGAAAGAATGGCTGCACAGCGGGCCTGGTGAACAATAAAGGATAATAAAGCCAGGTGCAGGATTCAGGTATGACTTGTACCACACTGTGCCATTGCAGGTGAGCCCCAACCAACCGACCAAAGGCCACATGAGAAGCCTATAGTGGAGCAGGGACAAGACTATCAGAGCCCCATCTGCCCCGCTGGCACCCTCACTGCATCCCTAGATGGGTCAGAAAGAGGGTTTGCCTGCCTGCTCCTTGGATCATGGAAAGGATGTTTTATCTTGGCTTGCAGACACACCTTCTTGATTGACCATTAGCATCGAGTTCTTCACGACTGGGCGTGCTTCTTAGAGGATGCTCTGTCTCTGCCCTCTAGGCAGAAGGTATCAACAGTATTCAGAACAGCAGCTTAAAAGGGGAATTTCAGCCTTGCCTTTGCAAGCAAGAGATGAGAAGACAAAAGCCCTTTTCTTTTCTTTTGGATCTTCGTGTAACTAAAATACCTCTTAAATACACAGGAGAGTCACATTTACCACACTATCAGATATTCCTTTTACTCAGTCTTGAATCCAATCCATCAAAGTGTGAGAAGCAAGTTGTGGGCAGGAACAGTTTGTGAATTACAGCTATTTCAAAAGGGAATACAGTGAGCACTTTTCCTCACCAGCAAACACTCATCAGCAGAAACCAAGTCTGTAACTAAATTCTTCTGGATCCCTTTTTTGCTTCCTAAATGTAAAGGAAGGAATATTAGGTTCAAGTAGCAGCCACAGGAAAGGGGAGAGTGAGTAGCTGAGACTGAATGATAGCTTGATTGCTGTGGTCTCTCAGGTTTTATCACATTAGAATAGGTTTAACCCTTCAAAATCTGGTCACTTCTCATCTGTGTAGGAAAGCTGCTTTGTAGAAAGGAAAAAAAAATGCAGTGGTGCATATGGTATACCATTAATAAGTCTCACACCCCATAATAGGAACATTGGTACACAAATGTGGGGTTTGGGATGTAGCCAAGAGCAGAGCACCCTAGTGAATCATAATGCACAGCTAATGAGTTATTTTTGGTAAATTTGGCACTTCGAGTTAATAGAACCAATTTGTCCCCAAAATGCTAAATCACTTATCACTTCTTTGGAGGTGCTAAGTGGATCTAGAACTTCAGGATGCTGTCAATAAAAATGAGGCAAACTCATCAATGCTGCCTGTTAATTTGTGCTCTTCTCTACTTCTGATAAGAACAAAGGCAACGTGTACAAGATGCTATGACAGACAGACAAGAGTTTGTTACAGGAAGCAATGGTACAATTTAACTGTGCTCCAGGGCTGATGATTGTTGTCTGAGGTGGGTGACCACAAAGAAATTAGACTATTATTTTGGGGAAAGG
The DNA here is from genome assembly GCA_024733675.1 of Psilopsiagon aymara. Taxonomy (NCBI): domain Eukaryota; kingdom Metazoa; phylum Chordata; class Aves; order Psittaciformes; family Psittacidae; genus Psilopsiagon; species Psilopsiagon aymara. The sequence continues at coordinate 37,394 of JANRGW010002749.1, read as the reverse complement.
TGCAATTAAAATGGCAAGACCTGAAGTGCAAAGCTCAGGGAAGATGTTGATTTACCCATGTCCTCAGCATTCGGAGATGTGGAGTTTTGGTTCAGCCTCCTCCATACTGCTTAGGAATTCAGATTTGGAATGATATTTCACATCTTCCTGAGATAGAAAGGTATTCAATTCAAATTGAAATTGAAGGAAAGGCTGGGAGGTTAATATGAGGGTTTGGTTTGGGAATGTCTCTGGTGGCAGGAAAGAAAGTCTAATTATTTTCCATTTAGAGAGTATTTCTCCAACTCAGAAAGTCATTGCCACAGACACAAGCTGTATTTCCTATGGGAAACTCCCCTTAACTCCTCCCTTTCAGGTGTAAGTTGCTATTAATGCCCTTCCTATGTTGAGCAAAGCAGCTGCATATGGATGTGCAAAAGATATCCACTGAAGTTTCCACTTTAATATCCAATGAAAAATGTATTTGGGCAGGGAACTCTAGTTTTGAGTGTGTAGCAATTGTCTGCATTAACCAACCAGTCTAAGTGGAGTGCACTGAATAGGAAATGAGTGTAAAGCAAAAGTTAGAGCTATGCCAAACTACCTGAAGTGTAATGTGGATAGCAGTGAACTGTGACTCATGTCATGTTGTGTTATGTATCATCAAGTCACTGTACAGTGTGACACAACGTAAGCAACATGAGTGGCGTGAATGTGACACAGCACAGCCTTTTCTCCTCTCTCCATCTCTTTCCCTTTTTCTTTTTAAAGCATTTTACTTTTAATCAGATAGCTGCTGTCAATTCACATAACAGCTGCCTGACCCAAATTTTCAGCTGACTGAAGTGGACGAATAGTGAAGTGTGGACTTTCTATTAGGAAAAGTTAACATTCCAGACTAGCATCTCTGCTAAAAATACTCCTACCTCGTTCTCTTTCCCCCATCCACTTCTTCCTCCCCTACCACTAGTTATGTTTTTCTTACAGATACTGAATCAATAATTTCATTTCTATATTACAAAACTTAAAACAATACTGGTAAAAAAGTATACTGGAATTTTACTTACTGATGTTTAATTATTGATGCAGGCTTCTCTAAACATATTTGGCTCTCTGAAACAGCTCTTTAGAACTGTGTTCCATTTCTTATTGCTTACCTATTCTGTTTGTTCTCTGCCTCCCTGATCCTTTTCGATTTTCTGCAGGTTAGCAAGTGCTGCATTGTCTGCTTTTGAAATGTGTCTTTAGGCATGCTTTTGTTTGACAAGGAATGCCAAGGCTGAGCTGACAAAGTCTGTTTGAAAATCTTTTTCCAGGTATACAAGATCAGTAAGTCTGTTCAATGTATTCTGTGATTAGTATTTTTCTTCAGATATTTATATCAACATTTCAGGTTTAGTGAAAGACGTTTTCTGAGCATACCTGTCAGTGGGAAACCTACTAAAGGTAAGTAACAGTATCATTTATATATTCAAATGTATAAATATATTTATGGTAAATAGTTGACATCTCTCTCCATATAACTTAAAAGAAAATATACCTTTAACAAGCACTCAGCCACTGTTCTTTTCACAGGTTGAAACAAATATCAACTTAGAAAAGCTGTCTTTTAGGTATTTGGGCTCTATCTCTTTACAACCAGGATCATTTTAAACATAATATTTAGATTTCTGCACCCTTTCCCCTGCAGGGGCAGGGGCACTGGGGGTAATGTTTGTCCTATAAGGCAAACTCTCAGGTGAAGAAAGCCTTTATGTATTCACACACTGAACTCATGAATTCCAAATAGGATTTTTCCTTTCTTTTTAAAACATTGAAGACACATCTTTTGCCTTTTACCTCCCCAATTGCAACACAGATATCATGTCCTTGACAAAACAATGTGGTGAAAGCTGTACCTAAAACGTAGCTAAAAGAGGCAAACTGAACAAAGGTGGCAGAATTAAAGCATGTAGACTCCTCTTTTACCAATGCATCTCCTATTTGCATGGGATTCAATGGCCTCAAGAGGCACTGCTCCACACTAGTGACCAGGAAGAGTTGTCTGAATCCTTTTCTTCCTATCTTCCACAGAGCTGCCATCAGGTAATTCTATCACCACTGACTGTCTCCCAGTAAAGGCTGGAGCCTGACACACTCTTTGTTTTTGCATGGGGACATGTGAGCAAATGGCTCCCATATCTCAGGTGGTGCCAGGATCCCAGGCAGTTCCCCCTGAGGTGGAAATGAAAGCCTGTATGGAAGATCTGACAGTAAATGTTGATGAGTTAGCAGGGGTAGGAGCTGAAAGCAGAACATGAACCTAGCTGAAGGACAGAAATTTTAGTGTAGAACACAATTTCCATTCTGACAACCACAACAAATGCTCGTTGGAAAGCAGAAGGCAAATAAGGGATTTGGGAATCTCTCCTATGGTGAGATTAAACCTGCTCTCCTATAGTGAGATTAGGTCTGCTCTCATCCAAAAGGCTGAAGAAATTCCTCAACAGAAAAGAACGCTCATTTTCTTGTCATCAGAACTCTGGGTAATAGAAATGCCAAACTCTTAATTCTAAAATAGGCTACACATTTTTTTTAGGGTGTTTTGTTTGGTTTGTGTCTTTGTTTTTTGTAGAGGACAAAACCAAACATCTAAATTTGAATTGTGACAATCAAAATCCAGACTCCAATTTTGTCACCTTAGCCTAAAACTGCTTTACTGAAATTGCAATTTAAGATTATCTTCTCCATTAAGAAAGTTCACACTTAAATGTCTTGTATCTAAATTAGGCATTCTCCTTTATCAAGCAACATGGAGCCACAAGATAAGCAAAGAGATTCCTACATCTATTGAGTGTGTTAAAATGCCACTGTTCCCTCTGTTTTCTTCCATATACCACTAATTCTCAAAGCAACATCAAGATAATAATAGGCAGTCCCAATCCTACCAAGGCATGACCTTGTCAAATCATGATCAGAAGAGATGAGAATGCAGACCCCATGTCTTTTGCCCTAAGGGCAAGGTATGGAGCCGAGAAAGACCATTGGAGCCAAGATTTGAAACTTTAAAGATGTATCACTTTAAAACCACATTTTACTTCCACTTAATTTCAATTACATTAATGCTAATAGCAAAAAATATCCACAGATGTAAGAATGCATTGCATAGTCCTTGCCCAAAGAAAGAAATGATAGGAAACATCTGGGTTTATGTAAAAATAAAACCCATAAATATTCTAACAGCTTTCTGCTACAGCGAAAGTACTAATCTAGTGCATTTGAAACTCGAAAAGGATAACAATTGATCTTAACTTTGAAACATGCAAAAATATTTTCCTTGTGATGTTTTGCCATAGAAAACGAAACCAGTCAATTCAAACGTACAGAAGTTGATCTTGTTTAAAAGGTGCTTGGCTCTCTAATTACATGAGAAGTACCTTCCTTTAATAATTCATTAGAAATATGGGGCAAGATAAAGACAAAGTCTAAAAATACCCACCATGTAAACTAGTGTTGAACTGCTCTCTTAAAATTAAAAGCTGAAATTCTTTGACTGTCTCATTTTCTAGCAGAACACAAGAAAGGAATATTTTAGTTGGTTCTCACCCTGCAGGCAAAGTAGTATAAAACCTCTGGCCTGATTCCAACCCCATTATCAAAGGACCACTCACCTAATCTAAAAAAGCAGCTCTTCATCAATTTATCATTAACAAGAGCATTACAATATAATGTAGGGAAACGGCTTTTCACCAGGGATTCAGTTAATGGGAGTCTAGAGCCACATAACAAGCATGGCAGAAGATATGCCACAGTAGGTGAAGATAATATACATATATTCTATGCAAAGAATACTGCAAATAACCTCTCTGCTGTTGATGAGCTCTCTGCAACAGTTATTTTTTTAATATTTAATTTAAAAAGTTGAGGTCTCATTGAATTTTACAGCAACATACATGAGTGCAAAATAATGAGTTGCTGACTCCCTGTGAAAATGTTTTATGCCATTGATTTGCCATCAGTGGAAGCATGACTCTGGGAGGGTTTTGTGGGATTTCACGAGTTAGTGTTGATTTCTGTTCACTATCCTATTCCCTCTAACCTCAGGAGTTCAAAAATCACAAGTCAAGTATCCAAAACTCAGGAGGTGGCTAGTTAAGATATCACAAAACACTAGGGATGCAATCTTGCCTTTTACCTTCCTGTTTCTCCTCAATTTAAGCCCATAGCTCCATGGGGTGATAAACAGTACAATTTTTAAGCATGAGCTGAATTTGGATACACTCCTATGAATGCTGCAGCTGGAATTTAAAGGCAAATGCTGATATTGTAAGGCCAGCCACAAAATCACAACTGATGAGACTCTCACACATCCCTTGGTGGTGATCCCATCCTTGGTCACTAAAGGCACATCACTGCTCTACTGCATCCCCCAGAAGGATAAATTCAAGCCAGACCAAGGCAGGTAAATAATTTCATTGTTCAGGTCACCAAAGCCTGCAATACAGAGTTAGTGACACATTTTTGAGCTTATATCAGAGCTTATATCAGCTGGGAGAGAAAAGATGGTATTTGTTCTAGCCTAATCTGCCTGTATCAGGTTAACCTATCAATGATGCTTGAAGAAAGTGGAACCAGCAGAACAATGATTGCATCAGATCAACACTCTGCTCCATGAGGCTGCAGGTTCTTGGGGACCTTTGGCTGGAGGCACAAAGGTAACTGCACCACTGAAGCATGACCTCATCTGAACTGATGGATAAAGAAAGCAAATTGGAGCTTCACAAGAACATCAGAAGAAAAATCTCACGACATTCATATCTTTAAAAAAAGAAATACACCATCTTAAGAGAGACAGGGGTTGGTGTACCACTACTATTAAGTTTCCCTAACAGATAGGTAAACCTAGCAGATAGGTTTACTGGACCCTATGACTCTAAGTAATGAAGTCTAAGTAATAGAGTCTAGTACTGTGGACCTAAACAGTTTAAATTGACTACTTTCCACCAGCTCCAAGAAATTCATGCAATACAGGCTAAACAAAAAGCTCTTGCACTTAAGTGAAGGTAAAAGAAATGAGAAAGGAAAAAAAGAGCCACAAAATACCTTCAGTAAATGAACAGGTCTGCTGAAGTGGCAAATTGCGTGGTGTTCTACATCATGCCAGCTCAGATCTAGGAGTGAAGTTCTATATCCCCCCAAACCACCAAGCGTTGCTATAGATAACAGTTCATCTGATCAGCAATGCAGGTCACAGCAAACACTTCACCCCAGCGCTCTGGCTCACCGTGCAGGCTCCCTGCAGAGTGGAGACGAGTTCAAGGTCACTACCCTGAAATTTGAAGTGTGCTGCAGGACTGGCCCTACCTACCTGTGAGACCTCCTTCCTCTTCTCTGATCACCACCTCCCATGCCAGAAGTGTTCCTCCAGACAGTGTATCTGACAGCAAACAGGCAAGGCACTCCTGAGAGAAGGAGATGACTTTTGGAGATGCTAGAGATGGACTATGGACCTTCTTCCCTGAGGACAGAAAAATAAACTCACTTGTGAACTTCAGTGCAAACCTCATCTTTCCAGCTGAATATCCCTCTGTAATTTCTTCAAACAAAGCAAAATCCTATAAAATAATCAAACTCTTCTCCCGACAGGCTAAGAAGAGACAGAGGGGAGTGCTTCAGACACAAAGATACATTCGCACACAAACACACACTGCTCTAAGTAACAGAAAGTGTTTTGATATTACACTGCATGAGAGTACACAAGAGCATACTGAGACCAAACAACACAGCTACAGTGATATTTCAGGAACAGGATTAGGAGATGTACTACACTGAATCAAATATGTAATGAAGTAGTCACACAGATATGTGATGTTATTGCCGTTGGCCTCTATGCATTGTCAAAAGGAACTGCTATCCTGAAACACAGCTTAAACACAAAAGCAACCGTCTGTCTTAAAATACTTTAGAGCATGATTGGACTGGGGATACTCACTGCCTTCCAAAGCTACTGGTGGTCTTTGCTAACAGGTTTTGCTTGGCAATAGCTTCATATAACATGGCAAATCCTTTGCCATGGAAGGAAGGAAGAAGAAGACCAGGGTGAGGGTGGTTATTACCCAAAGCCATGTCCTGTCAGTATTGTCAAGATTCTCTGCCGCTGCCCTCCTGACCTGAAAGAGGCAAAACTGAGTGCTGCCCACCACAACAATGATGTCAGTAGAAACTCCACAAATATTCAAACTATTTCATCTTTATTTCAGTTTTTGAAATTCATGTTTTGTAATTCTATTCACGAGATATTTCAAACTAGACAAGTGATTTCTGTCTCGCTTCAGACCTGTCAAATCTGAATGCTTAACCCCCAGGAAAATCTTCCAAGAAGTTATTGGCATTTATTCATTCCTATTAACTGCTTTAATTTCGAGGAACTGACACCTTCCAGGGAAAAAAACATTTTGCCAGAAAATTCCAAGGTTGACCTGGAAGGTCTCAAGAAGCAGTTTTCCCTGAGGGATTGTTCTGATAATAGTAGACATTAATTTCCATGTGTGACAAAGTCAGATCAAATGTGTCAAGAAGACACACAGAGGACTTTCCTCCACACACCACTGCAGAGACCCCAGGCTGCATCCCACTCCAGGAAGGTGTAGGGGAGACACAGAGTTTGTGGCACCATCACAGGAAGAGCCCCATTTCAGAAAACACAGCGTCTGTACCAGTTAGACAAGGTGTGTGACCAGTGGAACTGCAAAGAGCAACAGCACAGGGGGAAGAACCAGTCTGAGAAGCTGTAGGAGCAGCAGCAAGAGATGGGGATAAAGGTTACTGAAGGTCAAGTACAGCCAGCACATCGCTGCTGGCACAAAATTGCTGCTGCATTCCAGGAAATCATTCCCTCTCATCTTCCTGAGCCTGTCACATCCTATTTCACTTACTGGTTCCTTTTCAAGGTGTTCAGCTTATTTGTCTCCTTGGGTTCACTGTTTATCTCCATTTATTCTCAGCATAATTTGAGGCTCGTTGAATCCTGTTACTGGTTGGCAGGCGGGGGAGAGCTAACCTGTGTAATGATCTGGAGAATCTATGTGGGAAGGAGGGAGAGCAAGATTAGTAGAAGTGATTACAGCAGGAGTTGTGATGGGAATATCATTCCTTCAGAGCGAGCAGTGGGGGACCAGCAGGCCTGCCTCTCGTCATCTTTGCAGAGAAAACTGAAGGAGCCACATTACTCTGTGTGAGCTGTGTCCAGGAGCTATAAAATCACCTACAGATGAATAAGCTCCAAAGTTGTCTGAAATAAAGTTTAGGAAGCACTAACGTACCTCATGGAATCCCAGCTTTATGGTAATGTATGTTAGATAATTAGCACCAATGGGTAAGAGATATGAATCCTCATACATCGAAAGCCAAGTATTAGCATATATTTAGCAGATTACAGTTAAATTTATCATGAGCTACCTGTCTCTGCTGAAACAGTTCTTACAGCAGGAAACTCAGTCCTCCTTTGGAAAAGAAAAAGGACTTTACATTCTGCTTGCTGGGGGCTTTATTGGAGAAACCAAAGCTTGCTACTCACAAATGAACTGGGAAAAAACCCCTATCACCAGCTTGCCCCTGCAGTCAGGGCTGCCCTGTGCCAGACACAGCCACTTCCAACTGAGCCACCACAGCCATAGCTCAGGCCCTTAGCCACATGTGGGGCACCTCTGGGAAGCATATTGATAGAAGGAAAGGGCAGAAGATGCCTGTGGAGAGAAAAGGAGAGAACCCCAAAGTCAGAGGAAGAGATGCTCCACGGCAGAGCAGATACCCATTGCAGCCCATGGAGGACTCTGTGCTGGAGCAGACAGACACTCCTGATAGGATTTCAGCCCTTAGAGAGCTCACTCTGGAGCATAGAAAAGCAGAGAAGAACTGTGATGGACTGACTGCAATGCCCATCCCTGACGCACCAGCACCATTCAGGCTGGGTACAGAGGAATCAGAGGTGAAGCTGGGCCTGGGGAAGGGGAGAGGTGTTTTGTTTCAAAAGCGGTGTTTGTCTTTGTTTCCCACTACCCAAGTTACTAATTAAATATTTCTTTAACTGGCAATAAATTCATTTTTCCCCAGGTTGAGTCAAATATTTGAGTGAGATTGGCTCCTAGCTCCTGCACAGCTTAGGACTCAGTGTCTACACCTCCACTGCAGGACAATCTGCCTTCCCTAGAGGCAAGACACCAAGTCAGCGCATCAGCTGTTGCCTTGGGCCTGCCAAGAGAGCTGAAGTTCCTTTGAATTATATTCAGCATTCAGGAGAGAGCTCCCACCTCCTCTTGACATCCTGCCCTGGATGAAGAAGTATCTTCTCTGGCCCTAGGCATGATTACAAGAGATTTTAATTTTAGCATTCTAGTATGCCAATATTTGCACTATGCAGGTTTTTAATCCTGATGGTAACAATTTACTAGTTAATCGTGTCAAAGCTGTTTTGGGCTAGGGCTCTCTTGAGTAAATGCCTTAATTATAATTAAACTTGTTTCCTGGTTGTCTCAGCCATTGTTATGTGTGTAAAGCAATTCACATTAAGAGTGCCCTGTGTTTTTACAAAGCATGTTTGGTGGGTTGTTTTTTTAACTCTTTACCTGCTTGTTTTGGGCAGTTTAAGGAAATACCTTGAAGTTACTATTGGATTAAGGAGAAAATAATCCCTCTACTTGTTCAAAGGAGAAAACCACAGAACCTTAAACCATGCTTTTTCATCTACACGGTCCTAGAAATAATACTGTGTTTAGCATTTCAGGTGTATTGCAAAGCCTAAGTAAATGCTGCTTGTACCTTCTGAGAACAAAAATGAGGAGTAAGAAAGGAAAAGACAGAAAAACAAGTGCAAATGGAGGTAAGTTACAGCTCAAGTGGCTGTACTCATGGACAGAAATTGAAGGGATCACGCATCTGACACTGAGAAGCACAACTCCACCTACTTAAAACTTACACACTGGTCACAGCAGGATCTTGCAGAAACAAAATAATCAGGATCAGAGGCAACAAAAGATTTTCTGGATAACTCCAGACAGAAAGGGCCATCCAAGAATTCCGCCTTGCCAAGTTGCTCGGGAAACACAAGGAATAAATTTGAGTCTCCTGTTTTCATACAGACTGAACTACATAAAGCCAAGTTACCAGTGAGAAAGGCTGGCCGAGACATAGATCTACTTCAGAGTAACTGACAGATTAGAGATTAAAAAAAACTAACATAAAACATAGAAAAGGCACTGATCCCAATCTGGCAAAATGGCTTCTTTCCCTTCTTAATTCTTTAAGGTTTTGGGACATCAGAAGACAGAACAGGAAATGCATTTGCCATCCAGCTGTTCATGCTACCAGGATGAATCTGTGAGCGTGTGAGCTGTAAAAACACATAATAGAGGTGCCTTGGAGGGAAGGAAAAGGTTACAGACAGGGAGTATGGCAGGAGACAAAGAACAGGATCTTGCATTCATTTTGCAATTTTCACCCCCCTAGAAAGAAAGACAAGCAAATCAGCACAAAGAATAAGTGTATTTTTTGCATTTAAAATGCTGTTAACACAGGAATTGAAATGCTCTTTTCTTTCTTTGATTCATCTACTTGCACCTGTTTTAGATAGAAAATACAAACCGGACATGAACATTCTTACTTGCATGATTATTAGCATGACTGGAGAAAAATCCAGCTCAGTGTTGATATGCAACATCTGTTTGATTTTGTTTGCTCTTTTTCTTATGTTTTTTATCACAACAGAAAAATATTACAGATTTATGAAATCATTTTTCAAACATCTTCAGTACCCACATGAACTGAATTTTGCTTACTTAGAAACAAGAGCATGGGATATACTTCAAGAGCTACAATAGGCACATACAGTACAAGTTACTGTATATGCAGGAGATGCTAGGGATAATGGTTAGGCAAGGTTTGATTATGAGTTATGGTACCAAACTAGAACTAGGATTCAAATACAGGCTTGGTACCAGCAAAATCTAACTGAGCCCTGGATAACTGTGAAAAAGAACAGGAACTTGGTTGCTGCTGAATAAGTCATCACTCTATGAAGCTGCAGGAGAACAATTACCACGGAAAAGCTAAGCCCAGCTTACTCCAGGTTTAAAAGAACTTTAAGTTTCATAATCGACATCTGTTTGGTCATGTTGCAGGTTTGGCCATGAAAGTTTAAACCAAAATAATACAGCCACCCCCTCCCTCTAATCTGCACTTTGAAACAGAACACAGTCTTTACAGATTCAATAAATTATTCATGGAGAAGGCAATATTACTATTAGACCCTGGGGTCTTGGGCTCCCCATATGTAAAAGATCTAACTCTACACAATCAATCCAGTAGGATAACTGTGTTATACTCTACTTAACCCAGATTGCTTAACAGGGTTTGAGAATGGATTAGTGGATGATGAGCTAGTTTTAAAAGCAATATTATCTCCCAGAAAAGCAGAGGATAATTTCTACTAGTAGGTTTAAGAAATAAAACGATCTTAGGTTGGAAAGAAACTTTCCACATGTTCTCTTAGCTAGTTAGACGCTGACACATGCAATGACAAGGCATGGGAGAAGATAAGCATGAAAACAGGCATCAACCAAAAACATTCCCACTAAACAATAATGTTCTTAGACTCTTAGAGAATAGAAAGAATCTAGACTGACAAAAGGGTATAAAAACTGGCTTATTCTTGCAAATTCTCTGAATATCATCTGCGAAGGAGCAAGCAAGGTTTCTGGAATGGCTACAACTCTTCATCATTACAGCAACTCCCACAACTAACACTGATAGGCTAAGGATATCCTAATGTCCTTTTAATTACAGAGGCATAAAGCTGAAAGCATTTCTAGAGATCAGGAGTTTCATTGCTCTCTATTTTTGGTGACTATGGGACATCCAAAAAGCCCCCAGCAGAATTTACCATGCATAACGATGGGTTCAATTTTTATTTATCACAAATCTCTGGTTTTATCACAAATTTCTGGATACCATCAAAACACTGTGGTATTGTCATTTCTTTTACACTTGTACTCTACTTTTTCATAACATGCCCTTGAAATAGAGAAAATTACTTGAAATAGCTCCAGACTGGACCTTGACAGAGAAAAGGAAAAGCACAGGAAGACTGACCTCTACATAATGGGTGTTCACCAAGCAGATCTGAGATGTGCTCTTCTGGGAGGCCTATGGGGAAGCCCTGTTCTCTTTCACATGCTACCAGCCATGTAGTCTCAACTGTGCCAAGGTTTGAGTCAGGAGTACTCTGCAGAAGACAACATACAAATATTCACTCAAACTGAAAAAAAAAACCCCACAGAATAAAAGAAATCACATGCTTTTTGCTTGCTGTTGAGAAATATTCTAGATCTGCACTATGGCAGCTTCCCACCAAAGGGTAGTGTTGAAAGAACGCCCACTGACCTGGAGTTTTGATTGCACAACTGTGGAGTTTTGAATGCACAACTGAGTGTGTCGCAAAATCTGATGCTAAGACTTACAGTACTCCGTGCAGAGATCAAAGACGTATTCTAAACTTCCTATGCATCTACCGAAAACAGCTCACATTTTGAATATCAAATCTTCACAGAAAACCATTCCTAGGCAAGTCCTAGGCTGAAAGATGTCCGCATAAAACATCAGTTGAATACATTCAAGCTAACATATTTCCAGTTCCAGTAGAGCAATTTGTAAGAGCAGTACCTACCACTGGCATACGTGGTCACTCCAGGGTTCTTTGAGAACGGAACTCCAGAACTTGAAACATTTACGCTGGTGTAACCTCTCTTGTTAACAAAATGGCAGCATGACAAATACAAGGCAAGAGTACTGCATGGCCCCCTCTGCTGAGCACATTTTCTCTCCTCTTATTCCTCAGTAGTTTTTCTCCCTACATGTATTTTTGTTTTCTGTGTTGCTACCTGGCTCTTCCCTTTCAGACAGCCTCTTCCTGACAGTTATCAGGGTTTAACATACTGTACTAGAAGGCTCGTGAATATTGCTCTTTGATTTCTAGTGCTTTAAGATGAATGGCTGGGAATCATTGCTGCAGAAAAGGGGGGGGGGGGAAGGAAAAGGAACAAAAAAAGGAAAGAAAAATAGTTTCTGAAAAGCTTTGTGCTGTCGAATTCTGCCTGCAAACTCTCCAGCATTGAATCGCTTTGCTACAGAACTGGCACTCTGGATGTATTAATCCTTCCTTCCCCACCCCTCAAAAGAGCAAGGTGTAACATGGGAAAAATGAGAGTATGAACCTTGATTTGGATGTGTCCTTTCTTTGTATTTTTCCTTCTTGATTTTTTACCCTCTTGTTTTTTAAATGTCTTCCGAGATGTGTTTAAATTTGAGGTTTTGTGTCTTGAATCCTTTGTCACATCTCAACAGACCCCAGAAAAGAGAAGAGCAGCTCTAAAACAGAAAGAGGAAAGTCTGTCCAACCGCAGGCTTCAGGGAGGGATCTGATGAAAGGACTCCTACCTCTGTGTTTCTTTAGGAGTGTCGTCTTTGACCCAGAAACTTTCCACCAGAAATTCAAGGAATTTATAAGCTTTTCCAGGGTTTCAAGAGCACAGAGGTGAAATACGTCCCCAGAGGATTGGGTGTAGTCCATCACACCTAGACACAACACAAGCAGCAGGCTCCACACCTTCTAGAAGCCTTGGCAACATACTTGTACCTGGGAAATTCCAGGCAGGAGAAGGGCCACGCTTGCTGTGTGCTGCCATCATATCCACTCAGGTGGAAATCCAGCCTGGAATCACTGCTGCTGACACTTCCACAGCACCCTGCAAAGCAGCAAAGACGATGATGGTGAGACTAGCTCTTGATGCCACAGCTGTAGGTGACAGATACTGCTCTCTATGTGGCAATCCCATGGTCCTTGTTGAGAGCTGCGGGTGCAGAGCACGTTCAGAGGAGCAGACCACTGACTGCTCCATAAGGAATGAACTACTGCATTTTTTTCCCTCTCTCCCTGAAAAACAAGCTTCCTGTCCTAGTTGCTTGGTGAGAAAATAGCACAGAGTTGTGAGTACAAATACCAGGCAGGAAAGTTTATGTTCTGTATTTTTAACTCTTTTTAAGGCAGTAACTCAAAGCATATACCAGGACATATGGCTATCTTCAATGTGAAAGCAATTTCCTAAGATCCTCATGAGAAGTCTAACAAGCACTGCTAACAACAGGGAAGGAATTAAACCTATTTCCATTAACTGAGGACCATGTTCTTAGAGCTGGGTCTCAGTCCTCTCTGTTGTTTCCATGCCCTTAAAAATACACTTTTTCCTTGAGTTTCCTCCTTCTTCTGTTTCTAAGTGCCCTAATTTCCCAGTCTGGACTAATGAAAAACACAGAAGCTGATGGTCCTTGCTACAGAGGGCCAACAGCCTGCAAGTAGTAACAAAGAACACAGTGACAAGTGCCAGCAAGGGAAGGGAAAGAAGCAGTTCTGAGTGAATTCACTTTAGGATGAAAAAGTTCTAATTTATCACTTTTATCTTGCTTTGCTTCCATGAATGACAAGATTCAACTCCAGATCAGGATTCATGTGCTTAAAGCACACATAGCAGTAACTTTACAGCATTCAGCCTTCCCAAACTTCTTCAGTATGAGGGAAAAATACAGAAGAACATATTCCATAGTATGGCTTAGTGTTTGGCAGCTTCTTGCAATTCTCAGTCTTTGATCCAGTAATGTTTCTGTATTTTTCTTACTAACTGGTTGCAACACAGCACAAGCTGCAAAACTGCTCAAGCTCACACATGCCTAGGAACGAGGAAAGGCTGAGTTAATCTTGAAGGTATACATGATAAACCATTAAACAGGATAAGAAAAAACCTGAACACTTTTTTACTTTAACAACCAACCACCCTGCCAAGGGGACGTAGGTATGGACCAAATGGCCATTTACCAGAGGGAAGAGGAAGTAATACAGGGAATATATCCAGCCTATTAGAGCACCATGCACCAATTATGTTACAGGACTGTCACCATGCAGCTGTACACATCCATATTCAGACCAGAGCTTGAACAAGAAGATGAGTATCACTTCCTCCAGTGAAACCTGCTGATTTCCCAGGGAGGCTCATAGGAGAGACCCCCATGGGCCCTGCAGATAGTGCTGCTTGGGCCCCAGGCCTTAAACAGCTGAGGCTCCTCTGAGGCTGGGTAGGGGACCAGCAGCAGCCACATCAGTCCATGCTCCTCAATGGTAGTGTTCCACAACACTGAATGGATACTTCCAGTTTGGTTTGCCAACTTTCCAGTGAAATGGCTCTTTGCATTTCATCTGTACCTTTTAACATCATGCAGAGACAGATTCCGTCCTCTCATCTGCTGGCTAACAAGTGGAAAAAGCCATCAAAACCAAACAGAGGAACAGCATTCCGTGTTGCATGACCTCCCAGTTGGCACTCCCAGCACACATGAGTATAGAACCAGGTACATTTTTCTAGTGTTGTGTTCATAATGGTGCTGATAAAGAGCAAAAGTTAGGTGGAAAACAGATCAGTACTTTCTAGTCCTTACTGACTGGTGTGTTAAAAGGCTTCACAGACAGATGTATCATTGCACTAAGAAGCCACTTTGCCCTGTGAAATTAAAGTGCCAGGGTCTCAGATGAATACGTGTCTCTTGGCTAGATCACAATTTCTTTCTTGCTAAGTCCAGCTTCTTTGGATGTTGGTAGAAGTGATGCCAGATCAGCCTGACGGCTTTAATGGGATTCATGGGATTTTCATTTTTCCTGAGAGCCTGCTATGTTTATAGGCAAGAAAAACTGGCTTGCCTCTTCTTTTCCTGTTTTCCCCACAGTTCTCTAAAATAGCTCCACCTTTTGGGGGGCTACATTAAATCTTATACTACTACATAAAATCCTTGATTTGCAAAGGAATGCTCAGACTAGAAGCAGCTTCCATTGCAACAACCCTCTCCCCTTTGGTAAACTCTGTTTCACAAAATTCCAAACCACTGTGTTTTCGAGGCAAAGCACTCAGAAAGCTTAATATTAAGGTAAGCTTTTCTTTCCCCCCTTTGTTTTGGAGTGTGCTTTTGGGGGCAGGGTGGTTAAGTGAGAAAAATAATGAAAGATCCTCAGCAGAAAAGGTCATTTTCTGGCAGGAGTTTCAGTTCATACCTAGTAAAAGCTCACATGGAGCTTGTTTTATGGTTTGCTCGCTTTAAAACTGGGAACAACATTCGGCTCTACACTCAGAATTTGTATGTCATGTTTCAGCCTGGGGCATATTTTTATGGTTAAGTTCTGAACCCTGAAATTAAGAATTTGCCATAAATACATAACTCCCCGCAATAACATTGCCAACATCATCACTATGATGATAAAAATTATTAAATGCTATCATTCTGTTCAAGACATTGCCAACAGATTTTGTGTTAAGTGCCTGCAATTAGAGTTCTATCTTTTGTAATAGCAACATATTAATATGAATGCTGCCAGTATCTTTGCAACTTCCAAAGCATTATTAAAATAAATAAGTTCTGGGAAAAAAGAGTAACGTAAACAGGGGAAACAGTTTCACAATTATAAAAGCCCTTCATACTATATGGCCCTATATAGTATAGACACTTCAGCTTTAATATAGACCTGAATTTCTTAATACAGGTTACCCAGAGCAGGAGACAAGTTCTGTGCTACCCTGATTTACCATGCCTGCCTGGGAGTACTAAGCATTCAGAACATCATACTCTGTAAACCCTAGGAGCATCCTCATGAACAGGGGGAGGGAGAGTAAATTAGAATAAATGCATAACTTGATTTTGTTTAAAGTATAACAGAGGGGCAGCAATAAGATTTGTACTGGCAGCAAGTTGCTTTTTCCTCCAGTCTCTTCATTACTCATTACAAATGAGTTAGTTAATTGTTAAATAACAAAAAAAGAGACACTAATTCGAGTAGTGGCTTTGACATCTGTGAGCATTCAAAGTTAAAACTTAATTAGAAGTTAAAACTATGTTGTTTTATTGATGCATACTTAGCATTTTTAGCCCTTTAAACATTAAATGGAGGTTCACTTAGGAAGGGACATTACAATGAAACATTTAAATCCAGTGCTAGTTTTCTCCTCTAGCTAGTGATACTCCTGCCACAGTCACTATCAAAATGAGAGCAAAACGAGAAACTGGCCAAACACGAGCAAGTATTTCCATCTTGTTTCCAGGGTAAAATATTGTCTCTGAATTGCCACTCTTCTTACTCCAGTTTTATTTTTTCTTCATTCATCAGCAAGGGAATTCACAGGCACCAGCCTCCCTTTTCCCTCCCAACAATGATACTCCACTAATAAACTCTTACTGCCTATTTCTATCTATCAAAGCCACATCATAAATGGCTGCCTAGGAATCCTGGTCACTCAGACACATGTAGAGCTGACTACCCTCAGGAATAGGGAGAAGAACCCTGTGACAAACAGCAATTATAACAAAATGGCACTAAAATGCCTGAACCTGGGAGTTATTCTCTGTAAGCCCTTGCAGGACTCTCATGTGCCTGAGAATTAAGTCATTAACAGATTAAACTATTGTTCAGTACAAAGGATTTCCATCTCTCTATTCAGGTTTGACATCAACAAATTGATCACCTCATCAGAAGAAGTAAATTCTTCATCCTCATTTCCAAAAGGCAGTGAAATCCATTGCTTCATAGCTTGTTTGCTCTGAAAAAAACTAAACAAATCACTGTCACAGTTTGAATATTGCCCTCCAATGCAAGCACATATGCCCGATCTTCTATAGTACCCTTGAATAAAGAGAGACTTAAAGTCACATGATCTGGAAAAGCCAAAACATAACTATATTAAAGTAGGCTGTAGACACATTGATGATCTTCACTGTACAGAGTGAATGGTGAATCTAGTTTTAATCTGATGACTAATTTCACTGACCATCATGCAGACTACATGGCATAAGCTAGAACATTTTGCTTACAGAAGATGGACCATTGCTAATAAGAAAGAGTGAGTTTTAACCACTGGCGACAGTGAACACTGCTGCTTTAGCTTGCAGTCCAAGCAATAGCCAAGAGATTAGTGCTCAAACATGGTGTTACAAGCTGTGTTTTCTAGCTGATACACAGTATTAAGAACTCATCTGCATTACAAAATATATCTTGTGTTTAAGCACGAGCAGGAGAGGTTACATTAGTGGAAGTGATGATTGCAATGTTATAGTAGTCACCGTGGTCAAGGGGAAATTGTGTTCAACTTCATGGATCAAACAACACTGGTGAGGAACAACTTTCTGCTTCTGGGCTCTAGGTATTTTCCCCCAGCATAAGGAATTCTGCCTGTTGGTCTTTGCAGAATCTGAAGGAAGGAATCAGCCAGATTTTCAATGTGGAAAAGGAAAATAAATCCTGGTCAGTTTAGGGAATAAAGTGTGTATTTGAGATGTGAAATCTTCACTGAAGAATTTTAAGAACAAATAGGATAAATACCTGCTGGGAAAAAGCCAGATATTTCCATTCCTGTTTCAGTACAGGGTTCTGACTAGCTATCCTCTCAAAACCACTCAAATTCTGATACTTTCAGGATATTCTTATTTACAATATTGTTCCTGCATCCCTCCTGGTCCAGTCCCATCACTCCAGTCAGTCTCAGCAGCCAAAGTATAAAACATGGCAAAACGATCCCATGATTGTAGAGCTGTTATGGAGCAGGAGAAAGAGACAACAGAATACTGCTGGGGCTGAGAGGGCTGATCATCCTGAAGGGTGGCAAGGATGGTGTTCTTGCTGAAGAACCTCCCTGGGAGTCTCTGAAGACCAAGCCATGCTTCCCTGGCTTTGACAGAGAGCTTCCTTTACACTTCTTGTTGGAGAAGGCAAAAATGAGCTTTAAGAATGCTGAGTTTGTTAAATCTAAAAAGAAAAGTTAATAAAAGAGAAGTGAAAATGCAGAACATCACATCACTAATAAAAACCTGGCTGAAAAGTTGTATTGAAGGCAAGCGCAAAGAAATATCAATTCATAATAAATCATGTAAGTGTTTTTAATGAACTTTTTTTTCTAGTCCCCAGCTCAAATCCTGACATTTATTATTTCAATGATTTTAGGTGCTCTTTCCAGGATTTCTGTGGAGGAAAAAAAAAAAAAAGAAGAAAAAGAGCCATTTTCAAACCTTGAAAAGAATTGGCTCCCATATGTAAGTTTAAATTATCCATCACTCTGCAGGAGGATTCAAGCAAAATCGAAGGCCATCTTGATGAATAATCAAGGTAAATTTGTCACATTTTTTTACTGTGCTGCATACTTCCAGAGTTTCATAAAAAGAGCCACATAATTAGTTTAGCTTACCAGTGAAAAAAAAACTTGAATGACAAGGTCAGGCTCTTGCCCTTTCAGTAAATTAGAGAAGATTGCCATAAATTGCATAATATAATGAAACACCAATTTGCATATTTGCTGCTATATTAAAAGGGATCAGTTTTAGCTCGCAAAGCAGAACAAATAAAAACATGCATTTTAATAACTCAAATTACTCCCAGGAAGTGACCCTCAGCAGAAAGCCTGATTATCACTACTTAATTAGAAAGCCTTGGAAATCTAAATCCTCCTTTAAATCCTATTCTGTGTACAGTGAAAGATGAAGCCGTGAGTTTTGTCTTAGATTCAATATTTACTCTTTACTAATATGTTTGCAGGGGAGACTTTCCAAAGCATGATGAAGACATGCAAAAAAAATTAATATTCAAAGGAGAGAGTGCATCAAACCTGTGTTGGCTTGCAGGTGCAAAGCAATTAACAAGCTGGCATTTGCAGTGCTTTTAATTAATTAATTGAAAATGCAAAGCTGACTTTCATTTCTTTAAATGTTTGAACATTTTATCCATCAATAATGAACCGCTACTTACTCACTGCAGTGGCTACAACAGCTGGGAAATGAAAAACTTAGTCCTGGAGAAAAAGTGCGTAGGAGTTCCACATTCACATTTCTCCTTGCCACTGAGGAATGCACTACAGTGTGAAACTCTGGGTGATGCGGAGGCGTATCTTGTGTCTGTGTTTAGCTATAAAAATAACCTGTGTGCTGTATCACAGTCCAAGCTGGAAGAGGAATTAAAATCAAAAGATACAGCATAAGATGTAGTAGGGTTTAATTTTTAATTTAACTTAAAAAATTAAATGTTGTTTGCTACGGGAAGTCAAGGGATTTTTTTTTTTTTTTTTTTTTCCTAAGAATAAAACATTCTTAGCTGATTTTTAAAGGTTAAAATTATACTGTAAGAAAAAATTGAGTCATTTCTAAGTGCTTGCAAACAATAAATAGTCATAGAAATGTGATTAAATTTATAAGTTGGTATCACTTGAATGATGAATGTATTGTTTTCAGCAGAAAGATTTTGGTCAGTATGTATTTAAAAGACACTACCATTAATATACTTTAATTAAAGCATAAATACTACATTGCTACCTCACTAGGCATTCACTCAGCTGGAACTAACTGTATTTGCTTAATCTACAATTTTAGATGTATTAGCAAAAATAAATGTTGGTGAATGTAAGAGCCTGATTACATATCTTGGGTAAATTGGTGATAATGAGTCAAGAGACTTTGTGTTCATTCACATATATTAGAATAAGAATCATTATGAAATTAAAGCTAAGATTAATCCTGCTAATGACACCATGGAGCATCTGGGAATAAGATAACCCAGATGTCAAATTCACTGTGATACTGTGCTGCTATTTGATAGAGTAACCCCTTGAAGTGTTCTTCTAAGGCAGCTAGCTGGTACCCCACAGTCCCAGCACTTGAAATGCAAATGAGTGACAAGATAGACTAATAATGAGAGCAGATTCTAGCAGTAAGGAAAATGAATTAATTAAAAAAAAAACCCTGAACCAGTGATAAGAACAAGCAGCAGGCAACCCAATGTCCTCAATTAGGGTGGATGACATCTGCAGTGTATTTCTCTCTAATAAAGCCCTCACTCTGTATTCCAAAGCACACGATTCTAACACTGTTAACATTTTAATGTCTTGGGCGTGCATGGTAACATTAATTACAAGATGATTTGGATGACTTCTGAATCTCTTTTATGTCTTCCACTGAGTAAAAATCTGAGTTGCAGCTTTGATATCATAAATAAAATGTAGAGACCTGCCAAGCATTAAAGCTCTCCTGAAGTAACTCAGATCTGCTAAGTTACATTAAACCTTTATAGCTAAGCAAAGAGCATTCTCTATGAATTTAAAGAGGGTCAGTGTCTATACATTTTAATGGCAAAGCTTTGCAGATCTCCAGCATTTTCCTTTAGACTGCAGCTGTTGTTGTTTTTAATTACTAATGAATTTAATCTAATGTTTTGTTGAGCTCAATTTACCTTCTCCATAGCATTTGTTCAGAAACTCACACCAGGATTAAGTGACTTGCTTCCTCATTTCCTCAACTCACGATCTTCTCTTTCTTGCTAACTGCTCTGCTCCTTGTTTGGAATGAGCAATTGTTAGCAAAACCACTCCCAAAACAAAACCAAGAAGAACTGAAATAAATTCACTGTAGCCGAAGACTCAATGAGCAACCCAGGATCCCTGTGCACTTTTTGGATTCAGGATGAAATGCAATGGCACCCCATCTTCACTGCAGTTATTAGGCATGCTAACAGCACTGCCATCATCCCTGCATCAACAGCATGCACACTGTGTGCAGGGTGGTTGGAGGGGGTGGGAAATGAACAAGGGTCAACTTGTGTGGAGGGAAGGCACACAGCATCCCTGGTTTTCTTCTGCCCTGAAAGTCTCCCTGGGAATGGCTGAGGAAAGATGCTCAGCCTTCTTGCAGCTTTACTCATCCCGTAGAACTCCACAAGAGGTTACAATACACAGTTCAGTAAGAGCTTTGTGAGAAACATCACTGTAGAAAGGCCCACATACACTTGAAAACTAAAGTTTCTTTGGGGCAAATCATAGAATCATAGAATAGTTAGGGTTGGAAAGGACCTCAAGATCATCTAGTTCCAACCCCACTAAATAAGCAAATATAAATGATTTGGTCTCTTCTTGAGACACAAATTGACCAGAGTCTTTGCGCCAAAGCTGTAAGACCACAATTGACTCACTTCCATGCACCACTTACAAGAACAAAGCAACCATAATGTGTCAATCCCTAGTTAAGATGGTTAAGATCTGTGGTCATAAAATTTGTGATGAGAAGTTGTCCAAAACATTTCATCTTGTTATAAAGCTTCTCCCTCAGAATCTCACATCTGTGGCTATTTCTGATGACATTTCTGGGACACCACCACTAGCCCATCTTCTGGTTTTTTGGGTTCCACAACACATATACTCTTCTCTGTCTCTTCCAGCTGTATATCTATAAACACACAATTTTTCCTTGGGTTCCTCCCCACCCCAAAATGTATTGATATGAGACATTTACTGCTCCAGTTAAATTTTGTACACCTCTGAGACAAGGTAATTGAAGAGGAATATAGAGGAAAGCAGACTGGCCTTGGGATCCTTGCCTTCAACTACATTTTTAGGTGCATTTTAGAAGGTAATTTATACAAGCTCTCATTTAATGCAGATGTTCTTTCCTCTTTCAGCTTTCACAGCCTCAAGAATTAATGAAGCACTGAGAAATTTCAGAGACTATCTTGATGTTAATAAATTTAAACCCTCCCTCTGAAGAGCAAGAGCAATTATTTCTACTCTTATTTTGTTGCAACAGATCTTGTCTTCCAGGCGGAGCCAGTGGCACAGTTGTGCTCATTCTTCATGCCAGAAATTGAGAGGGGATTTACTATTCAGAATTCTGAAGGTTTTTGTTGATATAATCAAAAAAGGGTACCCCTTTAGATACTTTGGTCCGTGATTTGATCTGTCAGGAAAGTAATTTACACAGATAAAGTAGCATAAAATACTCTTTTTCCCTGAACAAAGATATGACAGCACTCATGTCTTCAGTCTTCAATTACCACCCACAGCTCTGGATTTTAATTTCATTTCATTTCATATAAGCTTTTCAGCTTATATGGTTGTTCTCAGCTCAGCTCCTCCAGATCAGCCGTATGGTAAAAGGACTTGTAAAGCTGGAGTAATTCACTCATAGCCTCACTCACTTAGAGCACTGAAAAGTTTGCTCAAGTATCCCCAAAGCTAAGTTCAAACAAAGAGTTCAGCACATCTACACCTAAAAGTAAATCTGTACAATCAACTTCAGCTATTGGAATGTATGCATAGCTAGAAGCATGGGCTGTTCCAAATAAAATCTTTTCTTATGGTAGGTTCATGTAGCTGTAAATCATCATCTGCTGTCCTTGACATACACGCCATGTCTTTGTTGGTGGTCTTTGCTAAGAGACAGAGACTGATCTTATCCCAGCCTCCATCCTTTACCCTATTAATCAGTGTCTTAATTTCAAGTGACTTTTGAGCAGGAGTGACTGCTGTCTGAGAGCTTTCCCATTTTCTGGACAAGCTGTCTCTTCCTAAGGCTGGCCTTGCACCAGCCTCTGCCTTGCTGCTTCCCTCTGCTCACCCGGCAATTCCCTGGCAGTCAGCTGGAGGTTATAAGGTCTGACCTCTTTTGTTTTGCTTCCTTGGAGTTGGCTTGCTAGGGTGCCTTCACAGAGCATTGCATACCTGCAGTGCTTTCACCTTAACCTGCATTAAACCAAAAACTTCAGTAGAGTTTTAAGACCCCATAGCCTGTACCTGTAAATAAGAACAGATTCATTTCTTTCCTTTTATCTATTAGAACATAGCACAGTGCACCTCCTCACAAGAAAACAGTGGAAGTATATAACCACTGAAGGTTGTTTGGGTTTGGTTTTTGTTTCAATTTAATTTATAACAGAAGCTTCATTATAGGAAAAAAAAACCCAACAAACCAAACCTGATTAAATATGCATAAAACTTGGCTTTTTTAATAGCTGTAAAAGCTTCTAATATAGCCACAGGGACAAACCACAGAGATCCAGAGGGGAAAAATCACTGAAGAGTTAATAAAAATACCCCTTTAAAAAGGTAACTAGGATCAACACACTACAGCTTTCACCAGGTAGGTTTAGTAAATTGCAAGCCAGCATTTTCCTTTCCCAAGGACAACTACACAGGGAATTTCCTAGCCAAAAGTTTAAGTCACAGTTACACAGGTCTTGCCTTCCCCCGTGCTTGGGCAAAATTGCCATTAATATTAATGGCAGACAGGCATGCATGTAAAGGAGAGAAACCCCTAATTAGTGTCATAGCACATGCAACATTCCTAACAGGGAAACCATTTTGTATGCCCTAATTGCTCGAAATTGGCAACAAGTTACCATATGCATCTGTATCAAAGGCTACAGAAGCTCTTGAATTCTCCAGTGGTAGGAAAACGTGCCCATACTGCAGAGTTTGGGTGACAAGAGCAGTCTGTGTTCGTGTTATCCTTACAACCTCTGCTATCAAGCCAAGGGGTTCACTGACCACTGTTCCTGCTGCATCCCTCATCTCTCAGAGGGGAAGCACAAGCCCCCGTTTTACACCAAGGTTGTGAGACTGTTCAGCAAGTTTAAACAGATCTGACTGATCAATCTCTACTGGAATGCAGATATTGCAAAACTGCACTAAAACCACACTGTAGCCTTACATAAACGAGCAGAATTGCACTGATTATGTTTGAAAGCAGGGTCCTCTCTCACTTACAGATTTCTTCATACAAATGAGAAGAAAGACCAGTTTGGCTGCAGAAAGACATTCAAGGTCCAAGTCATGCCTGCTACAATTTCTACAAAGCATTAATACTGCTGTAAAAGTATTGCAGAACTCTTCTTACTTTTAAGTCAAAGTTACTATTTTTTATCCTAACTGGAACAATAGATCAATTTATCTGCCAGAAAATGTAAGTGGAATTCTATGAGCAGCAATAGTCATAGCATGTTTTTACAGAGAAAAGCCTTAAATTCTCATAACAGCTACCTTTTTAGATTTCTAAATCTTTAAATATACATTACTAAAGCATCTGTGTTTTCCTCTCTTAAAAACATCAGAGCAAGTAATTCCTCAAGTAACTCAGTTAACTTCTCACTGATGCAACAGATCTTGTTTTCGTACAGAGATTCAGAGACAGAGAAATATCCTATTCACCCTTTATTTAATGTTTAATCTGGAGGAAGGAAACACTGTGTGGAACATTTTCACCTAAATACTTCATTGGAAGTCAGCGTAAATAGAAAACTAGCATCAACCTACTTCACAACAACCATGACTGGCTCCATGCGGTATTTTCTTTACTAAACATGGGAGTTTCTTTCCAAAAAAGCAAGTTCTTTCCTAAGCTTTATTTTTTGTTTAAGCAGCAGTCTTCATTCTTCTAGAACCAACACCTGAAAGTGACCAAAGCAAAGTGTGAGAATGGGGAAGTATACTCGTACAGGAGCTCAAGTAGTAATAACATATCCACCAGTTACAATAAGGCAAGCCTGCCATGTTGTATTTGTAGATAGACAGTTTGTCCCCTAATACTCAACTTGGACAAGTTCAGTGTTTCCCTGGCTGGTTTACTGTCATGCCCATCTGTCAGAGTGGCATAGTGCCCATTCACAAGGTAGAATGCCAGTTTCAACCAGAGTATGGATACTAACCAAAGACCAGTTTAGGAGGAAAGCCTATTGGATGTAGCTAACGACACCTTATTTAGAAAGATCTTCCTGGTGTCAAGCAGTGCCAAATTAAGAACACATGCTACATTACAAGGATCACATCTGTTAACAAATATTGGCACTTTGTCACTGGCATCTGCCTCTTTTGTTAATCCGCTTTGGTAGTGAAAGGGCTGCCTCAGAAGAAGAGGTGTTCAGTCCTCATCCTACCAGCATAATCACAGATTTACCCACCACGAATTCCCCAATAACAGGTCAAAGTCTGTCAACGTTACCTCAGTGTACATCTCCTCCCAGGGGTTGGTGATGCCCGTAAAAAGCTGTGAAATTATAGACTTATAATACCTATTCAAATGAGCTTTTTCATGTGTTTGAGGGTTTATTAAGCCAATTGTCATCCTGTCAGCAACAAGAGAACATGACTGCAGAAAACACTGACAAGTAATAAAAAGGGGAGAAACGATTGTTGTATATTCTTGGTACAGCTGAGCTTGCAACCTAAGTAAAAGAGTGAATTAAATACCTCAGCCCAAAGGAAAAACCAAACCACAGAGTACCAAACATGATGTTCCTTGGGACTCCTTTGCTCTTGTATATCATGTTTTGCTTTTTGTTTATTAAAACTGAACACTATGGAGGCATTTAGTCACGGACAGCATGGGCTAGTACAAAAAGGCCTCTCTACTGAAGGCATGCGATTACACCAATCACCATTTTAAGATTATTTGCAGTTCCGCCATAACAACAAACTGGAACACGCTCATCACTTCTAACTACCACTGTAGTCCCTGCCAGAGCCTGGGCTCACAGTCCTGAGCAAACAGTTTGCCACGAGTCATGCCATGGACAGTAAATCCAGAAGCTGCCAGTGCCTGGCAGCAGTCTCAGCCGTGCTCTTTGTGGCTGGGAAGGAGGGAGGTGGGCTGGCTCCCCATGCAAGCAG
The DNA here is from genome assembly GCA_024733675.1 of Psilopsiagon aymara. Taxonomy (NCBI): domain Eukaryota; kingdom Metazoa; phylum Chordata; class Aves; order Psittaciformes; family Psittacidae; genus Psilopsiagon; species Psilopsiagon aymara. Next base: position 11,883 of record JANRGW010002749.1, on the reverse strand, counting down.
ATGGGAACATGAGCACTAGGGGCTCCTCCCTTTTGGGAACTGCTGCCACATCTCCCATTTTGCTATTGGGAGGCAATGAGATCTGCACTCCTAGAGTCTCATTTACCCTTAGCCCAGCAGAAAGAGAGGAAAGCATAAGGGATATAACGAGAGGGTGAGACTGAGAGGATGCTACTGCTTCCTGCCTTCTAGGGTACGGAGGCAAACAGTTACCAGGGATCACCAGCATCCTTGTAAAAGTATCATCATAGAGCAGGAACAAGACACTTTTACTAACTTCCTTTCAGGTATCTCACCTTGGTGAAGACACCAGGACTCTATTCTCCTTGCTTTGTTGACGAGATACAATTGCATGGCTGACCGCACTGCAGCATGGCACATCACTATGGATAATTTACAATAGGACAGGAAGCTCTTGGGCTGAGTTATCTGGTAGCATGCAGCATACACTGAAGGTAGCTTAAAGGACTAGCTGAATATTCTTGAACAAGCACGAAAAACATCAATACTGGGGAGTCTGCTTTGCATTGGCTTTAAGAAGGAGAAATTCCATTTACATTTTGGTGTTTTTCTAGGACACCAAAAGTCTGTGAAGAGGATGATGTTACTGTGAGGGAGGGCATAGTGCTCCTCAGGAAGTACTGAGGATAAGATAAAACTTCATTCCTCCTGTGATATTAAGAACAGCTCTGCCCCATACCTCATCAATAAGCACTGATCATCATGTAGGTCCAACTTCAGGCTTCAGAGTGAGCCAGATGAACCACTTAAAATGAAGTGAAGGCACAGTGCTGTGTGCCTGTGCCTTTGGTGTACATGTGTACTACTATCTCCCTGCACCACCAAACAGACATTCATCTATGTTCTTACCAAGATTAAGATGCAAAGCAGATGGTTTCTTTTCTTTCTGTAAGCATTGAGTTGACTATGCTCTTCAGTGGCACTGCAGGGTTTCACTGGCCAACCAGCAACAGTTTGACCAGTCAGGATATACAAATAGGGACTGAAGAGTTTATGGAATGACCCCAAGTTATTGTTTCCAGGGCTTGTACAGATGGTTCCTTCCTCTCTCTTTATAGCAGCACATCTTAAGTGAAAGCATCACTTCACTAGATAGAAACATGAAACATATATGATGATATAAACACCACCGTCCAGCTTGGCTGGTGAATTTATTTTGCTTAAGTAGCCTTGAAGCACCCAGTGACATTTGTGATAATGTCATGGGTGGAAAAAATCTTTAACTGCCTCCTGGATTTACCTGGCATGTGAAAGATGTAATTCTAAAGAGAACGATATTCCTTCTATATATCTTCTGTCATCCAAATTAATCCTGTTTAGTTAGCTAAACAGGAATATCCTGAACTATAATGCTGCAGTCAGTACTGGAGACTAACAGCTTAAAAGAGGAAATCAGAATTCACCCACTTGGCAGCAACCACAAGAGGCACATCCCAATTAACAGCAGCTCAGCTTCTGAGCTGGGGGGGTGGGCCTGGGCATATTTGATGCATGCTGAGTACCTGCATCCTCAGGATCCCCCTTTCACCTTGCCTGTGCAGCCGTGCACCCAGCAAAGGTGTCATGCACAGAGTGCACCTAAGACAATGCTGAGAAGTCTGTTAAACCCCCAGAGTGCTTCCCAGCACGCATAATGGTTCCAGTACAAACCCTGGTCATATCTGCTTCTTGCTCACCGGGGAAATGCATTGGGATCACTGTTAAAGTGCATTTGCAGCTGTGGAGTCCAGCTTACGCCACTTAATTTTAGACACATACGAATTAGATGTCTCATCACTCAAATGCTTTCTCTAGAGGATGTGCAACTCCAGGAGGCATTTCAAGTCTTAGGTCAGTTAAACTGCCCTTTTTAACAATCTCTCCTTCCCCCACAACTAGAGAGAAAGCCAAGGGTGACACAGTCTCCTCAGATAGATCCTTAATGCTTGGTGGCAGGAGTCACTTTTCATTTGATGCACCTAGTTCAGAGAAGCAAAAAGGCATTTCTTGTCTAGTGATTAATCAGGAAATACCTGCTTATCTAACCCTAAGCATCAAATCACACCTCTTCAAGTGTTCCTGTCTGGTCAGCCCAGGTACGTTGTCTCCAGCCATCTACATCCCTATACCTGAGGAGGCTGTGTTGAGCTGCTAGCCTGTTCAAGAGGGCTGGAAGACCTGGCAAAGCCTTACAAACCAGCCACCATCAGGGAACCAACACCAACACAAGAGAAGGTTTTGCGTCTAGTACCACAACAGGACTCCACAGGTGCCTGGCCATAAGGCCTACTGAGACTGCAGCAACTGAGCTGAATAAAGTAATGATACTGCCAGGACGGCTGAAAAGCAGTAGTAACAGAAAAAATAAAAGGGAAGGGCTAACAGAAAAGTGAACCTATTCATGGTTTATTCTTTCACATATAAGAACTTAAAATATTAATTTATGTACATTTAAAAGGCTAAGGATAGAAGATAGAGGCTGCAGGGTGTGATGTCTACAAACCTGAAATAATATATCCATCTAAAAGCAATTCATATTTATTAGTGGAATAAGTCCTTGCAATTCTTTCAGAAAGTCTCATCATAGATTCATAGGATGGTTTGGGTTGGAAAAGAATCATAGAATCATAAGGGTTTGCGTTGGAAAGGACTCTAAGATCCCCTAGTTCCAACCTCCCTGCCATGGACAGGGACTCCAGACCATGTCGCCCGAGGCTCTGTCAAGCCAAACAATGTTCCAGGTTCTCGCCCGACAATCAGAACTGGAAACTTATGTCAGAGAACACTATTAAGTGTTATTAAAGTGATCTGCATGTATTTCCTTGGCTTGCGAGGAAAAAAACCTGCTCCTAAACATTTTATCAAATGCTGCCCTCTAGTGAATACATGACTTGCAGAGGAACACAGAGTACAACAGTTGTACGGTATAAATGACAAACTTCGCTAAAATAACTGGAGTACCTCTCAGTTGAGACAAAGGAATCAGATGAGATGTCTGGATCATCAGTAGCAGTTCTGGCATTGTCATATTATCGCTGGTGATGTTTTTTCTCCCTTCCTATTTTATAAGCATTCAGTGTATTTGGCCTCTAGAATGTATTCTGTACCCTCCACATCTTCAGCGTCTTTCCATGTTGTAAACCTCCATCAGACATATATATTTTCTATGCTCTAATTTTATTAATATGTTTCACTATCAGACTTTCCATCATCATGAAGGTAGCCTGCTTGGAATTACATTACATTAGCCTACAAGATAACAAGAGTTCAACAGCATTGTATAGGTATCTGTAAGGGAATAAAAGACCAGCGAAAAATGCTTACCACTATACTTTCTCCTCACGGAAAGGATATCTCTCATGCTTCACTTGCTTATGTAAAACTTAAGCTTCTCCTTCTCATCATTTGATGAAAGAACTGCTCTGACGGAGTCAGAAAAAAGCATAGAAGTTCTCATAAACCCCAGGTATAATTAAAAAGCCAACACAAACTAAGCCTCTCCAGCTCTCACAATAGCATGCATTTAATAGATTCCAACCTGTTAATGTTTACACTAGCTCAATATTTTAACAGTATTGGTTTTATTTCTCCATCAAGTAGCAATTTCAGCCATTAAGGTAGAATTAGTTTCCTTCTAGTTTATGAGTAGCATTTAAGTAGAGGGGTTTGTTTTTCATGGGATAATTTCCTTGTAAGTGCACACTGGTAATAACACAATAACACCCAGCTTCGCTCTTTTTGCATACTGCATATGCTAAACAAGTTCTTTCAGCAATAAAAGAATAACCCACCACTTATCACTGCAGCCCAAAAGACTCTGTGTAACAGGGTCATAAGGAAACAGTTCTTCAAGGCTGTGCCCCCCAGTGTTTTCTTGAAAAATACAACACTTGTATTTGATTAAAGGTATGGGAAATAAACCACATAACATTAAAGATTTCTCTTAGTCACTTCTATCAAATAGGTACTCTGCCCACTTCAGAATGGAGGCAGTCATCTGAGTAAGTTTGAAGCCTACCTTCCTTCAATCTACCTTAGTAACATACCAATTCAGAAGACGGGAGGTATCAGCATTGGAACTAGGGGATCTTTAAGGTCTTTTTCAACCCAAACCACTCTATGATTCTATAATCAGCATTCTGTGCATGGGAAACAGCCAGATCCTGACAGCTGCTGAGATTTCCTGTTTTTCTTTTTATAGTTCCACATTACGAAGAAGATTTCCTCTGCAAAGAAAAATGATGGCAAAGAATGGCAAGACTTCAGAAGAGCTGGCAAATCTAACAGCATCCAGTTCTGGGAGGCTGCCCTCATACAGCTTTATCAAGCCTTGCTTTTAGAAGACACTTGGCACTTACCTCTTCAAAGTCTCCTTTCAAGCTTCTCAAATGGAAAGCTACACAACAGAGATGCATGGTGCCAAGGCATATCTTTGAAACTGTTGGTCTGAGTCCTTTGGTTTTATCTTTATACCTACAGCTGAAAAAGCCAGAAATGGTAAATAAAAGCAAACCAAAACCAAACAAGAAAGAAACTGGGAGAGAGGGAGAAGATAATATTTGGTTCTGAAAATAATATGGTTCAGATTCATTCATGAGGAATATAAATCACTACCACTTAAATTCTCTTCTAGGTGCATCAAAATCAGGGCTTTATATCACACAAACAGCTGTTGAAAGTGCTGTGCAGAAACACTGCACTGTGGCTGCTCATTCATAACCTGCATGGGCCATCCAGTCCTTAAACCTCTGACGTGACTCCATTGAGCAAATTCTTCATGGGAGTATGTAGGAACACAGCTACATGACTGGAATTAAAGCCAGCAGGACAGAAAGAATTAAAAATAGACCAAAATACTATCCAAATACAGAAAATGACCACAATCTATTTTCTGTTTCTGTGAGAGTGCAAAGCAAATGCAGGAATCATTTTCAGTTTTGACAGAAGATTGTATATGCCTTCCTTTCATCCTGCCTTCTGGGCAATAAGGCAGTTTTTAATAACGCTCCTTCCCCAAAATGAGTTTGATCCCTCATGGTCATATACATATTCCCCATGAATATGTATATGACCAGGATTCAAGGGATAAAGATAGCTGGCTCGATCATTACCTCTGCTTGGTAAAGACATAGGACTGGCAGAGAGAGTGAGGAAAACACTGGTCCATTGCTCCCCAAACACCCACCAAAAGGAATCCAGACTGCACCGTAGACTTAAACAGACATGATTATGGCATATGCAGATTAATGAACTCCATAATTTATTTAATGTGGAAAGTACTGTCATCCTGCACAATGAAGCAAATCTGAATAAATAGGGCTTTGCTCTTCCTGAAAGACTCTCAATGCTATGGGATGGGATGCAAGCAGCCCTGGCTGCATTCTATCCACCATAGCGGCTACACACAACTTGAGCAACACAATATGCAAGGCAACTAGTTCCTATTGCCAGTTCTTGTGATTTTGTTCCAAATTATGTAGGTTCTAGGTAAATCCTAGCCTGTGATTCTCTGTCAACATATGGGGGTCTTATGGAGACTGAATCAGTGGCAAAGCAAGGGCTGTGCTGGAAATCATTCTGACCACTTTGTGAAGTAGCTCGCTCACATCTGCCTCCAGCAAGCTACAGCCCCCTACCACTGTTACCATTGCTGTGTGACTTACACCTAACTTCTGCCATTCCCCCTACCCAGTCAGGCATGGATTTGCCACTATCCATGAAACTTGCTGTTGTTAGCTTCACAGCAGGGCCATGAGTAGACCTATGCACCCAGCTCTGATACTCGCCCTACTCCAAGAGCATGAAGAACTGAGGAGGAAGTGCTTCTCATTCCTCTGCTCTTACCTGTGCACTTACTGTCTCCCACCTGGCCAGTTAAAATCCTAGTTTATGCATGGTTTCTGTGCTAGCAAGAGTCCTGCTTAGTCATTCCATAATGTCCACACCAACTTCTCTGGAGTTAGAGAGATTTTTCCATCCTCTATAGCACCAACTGGAAGTTACACCACTACTCCCAGAAGCATTAGTTAGAGTGCACAGAGGAAGTTCCTGTCCCACAACCAAGTGTTCAGGCGCTTTGCGTATTCTGAAACAGCACATCACAACAGCACTGGATGCAGTTTAAGTAGTCTGTGTTAATGTCACACCAGCAGCCATAAAGTAGATTTGTCTGAACATTTCCTTAAGAAGAGTGTCAAATGGATTGTTTCTTCACCTGCACAAAGACAACTTCCATTCTGATAGCTCTGCAGCACAATTCAGATGAGGTTGAAAGAACTGGTTTCCTCCAAGACCTGCTATGCACCTGAATTGCATATTCCAGACCTTCAAAGTTTCATATCTACGCAAGACTCCTTAAATCTTCTATTTATCCCCGGAGCTAAAACTTCCCAATCCATGCAAGCCTGAGAAAAGAGAGGCCAAATCAGGGGTTAAATGCTATCTCCCAAATATCTGGGTCAGGGATTCAAAGTACATAAAAAATTACTTTTTGTATACTATTTCTATTATGCCATTAACTAGACAATAAACTTTATCATCCCTCCTCATACATAGTGGATTTGCAGTAATGGCTTATGTAGGCAGACACCTCATACAATTCATTGCTGACCTTATGCTTCCCCATCTGCTTGGCTGCTGCCTGTTGCCTACTGTTTACAATGGAAATCCATGATGCACCTCACAACTGGCAGCACGCTGGCAGACATCCTACATACTTGGCATAGTTTGGAGCAGAGCCCCTCCCATCAGTGAGGGTCATATGCTTTTCTTCATCTTAATTTACACAAGAGATGGATCAGCTCTATTCAGACTTGGCTTTGGGTTGCACAGATGAAATGCATCTATATGCATGTTCGTGTTTATAACACACAGAACTCTGAGTCACATAAAAACCCTGCATCAAGCCTTTTTTTGTCTACAAAAGGATATCCAAATAGTAGTCATGCAAATGTCTATTCTGAGATGGTAAAACCATTGCCGCAAAATAGCTGCCAAGCAGAGCACCCAATCCTACTTCCCTTGAAAGAGTGCCAAGACTCCACCTGATTTCAGTGGGAGACACTGACATCCAAAGAGGCTCTGCCTGTCCAATATGCTGTCCTGTTAATATTTTGCAATTAACAACTCCCCCCCCAACTATAAAAACAACAACTAAATCTTATTAGAGACTTCTTTTGGCTTTGCTTATTAGTCCCCATTGTTTCCTGAGACCTGTGATGAAAATGGAAGTGTGTAAAGCCAATAGCCATATGTTGAATGTTGTCCCGTTTTTAGCAGAGACAAATACAGATTTGTTTGAAATTTCCTTAAAACATGCTCCCAGGTTAAGACCTTGTATGCCAAGTTTCAGCCCAGAGTGAATTTTTATGGCCGAGTTCTAAACCCTTGAAAATAGGAAACTAATACTGCAAGGATTTAAAATAATAGAAAATGTTTCACATAATATAAATCTATAAGCAGAGTATTATATTTAAGTCTTAATATCTACATAGTTGGATTATCTTCTATCTTGACAATCATACTAAGTAATCTTGCCTCCTTTCCCCTTCCCTTTGATTCAGTGTTTCATTCTTATGCATTAACAATGCTCTGGGCCATAAAATACTGTATTAATATTAGTTTGTCACAGTAGACTAAATTTAGAACAACTCATTAATATGGCAGAGTAAAAGGCATTCTGCCAGGAGTGTGAGTGACTCTATAAGCTCTTAAGGCTATAAGTTATGCAGATATGCCACTTGAACTAGAGAGCTAGCAATTCTTTTTGTTACTAATAAGAGATTCTGTTCGTTGAAGCTGATTCTATTTCTAATTAAGAAATCTGGAAAAAGGCAATTTTACCATTGGATGTCTCTCTGATGTGTAGCTGGAATAAGCCATACACCATCTTTCTCTGCTTTCTGGTCCGGCAAGATTAGTGGCACATGCACAGTATGAATTTTCCCCTGCAGCATACAGGAAAAAACCCCCAGCTCCACCAGCCTATTTTCTTTGGTACAATCATAACCTGGGTATCCATAAGAAAGCCCAGCAATCAGAGCCCTTTCAAAACAAGCCTCATAATGGTTAGAATTGCCCCAGCGAAGAAAGTTTGCCTTTTTGCACCAATTCCAGCTTTCATTTGTACAGTTTCATGCCAGTAATGCCTGCTCAAAGGTTGTCAAATATTAATTTTTTTAAATTTAGTCCCTTGCTAAGCTACAAATATTCATGTTTAACACCAAGTAGCAGTTCAGGGGCTGACAACAGTATGTACCTTTTGAATGATGCATAGAAAGCAGCAGTTAGCACAAAGACAAAGCCACCAGATTGGTCTCAGGGAAACCCAGTGTCTGAATTTTTCATGATTCCTCTAGCACTTAAAGAATAAGAAACTGGCTACTACTGTTGGGAGATGAGCACTGTGAAGGTCAGAGCCCAAAACCATGCAAGTGAATCTGGTTTTGCCTGGGGAAAGTAAAAAGGGATTTAAGCTGCTTAAGAGAATTATATAGATTTTTTTAATGTATTTTACAAACACCGTAGTAGCTAAACAATAGCTATAAAAATGAGGGGAGAATCATATCCACCTACTATTCATTGCTTTTGAGTCTCAAAAGGCAAAGAAAAGACCTTTTCTTTATGTCTGAAGGCTTAAAACTTCGAGAGATCATTCTTTTTCTTCCAGACTTCCCATTATCCTTCTTCTGCCTTTTAAGAGCTGCAACTACTTCAGAAGAAAACTGATAAATGGGAAGTGTAAAACGAATTCGGTAATTTCTCTATGCTTACAACAATGCAAGTGCAATGAAGTGATGTCTTAATTACTCCACAGCCCAGTGGCTTGTGTATGTGTTTATTTCTCACAGCAGACAAACTTTACTTGATCTCATAATTATTTCTAGAAAGTACAAATAAATTCCAAGGGGCAAAAGGGGGAGAAAAATAACAGAAACTGCTTGGAAAAAAACATTACAGTGTTTAAGCAACTGATGGCTTCACCTGTCATCATCTACTTAAGCTCTTAATGAGTTATTTTCTATTCTTGGTCACATCTGATTTCTCTTTTCTGTACTATAAGTCCCTTTGAACAGCTGGGAGTTACAGCAGCCTTTGATCACTGTATTCTGCATTTTCAGTCAAAACGAGGACAATTTTTGTCCTTACTTGGGCTATTTTTACAAGTCTGTTTTCTTCCAGTGTGTTTTTTGGGCATCCCTTTGCAGGCATACAGAGGAAACTGAACAATTAATGTATACATTTTTACGTAAATGTTTATAAATTTAGTAAAGGGAGAAAGCTTTGCCACAAGAAAGCTCAGCTCTTTTGAAGGCAGTTTTCTAATGATGACCCTTGGCATGCTAGCCCACATGGGATTCCTCAGAGAAGAGTCTGATGAAAATTAGTCTATTCTCATTTCAAACAGAATTTTGCTGAAGTCCTGATCAGAGCATCAGCATGGAGTCCAGGGAGACAACACACGCTACTTGATTCACTCCACAGCCTCCCTCTCCTGGTAATTGTTGCAGGAACACATAGTGACAAGACTATAGGATGTGAGGGGTCTGGATGTACTCAGGCTGTTACTCTCTGTTTAAAGATTTAAACCATCAGGGTATGATAAGGCTTTTTGATGTTCATTGAACATGGAGCTTGGGTACAGAAGAAGGGGAAAGGGCTTCACCGGAAGGCAATCATCTTTCAGAGCCACAGTAAGACTGAGAGAGGTGGGAAAATCTCAGTCTCAGCATAGACATGGAACAAAGGGAGATGAAAGGGCTAGGGTGAAGAAGGGGCCAGATCTGGCTGTGAGGCAGAACTTGCACTAAAAGATAGTTCGATGCCTTAAAAAGCAGAAAAAAAACATTTAGTGTTCTGGCTCCATTAACATACACTTTTGGCTACAATTTAACTATTCTGCACATTTTTTGCAGTTTATGTTGACAGTAGGTTTAAACAATGCCTCCGGCTTATTTTGAAATTATTTAATGAATGTACTTTGTCAGATGAACATCATTTCCTAATTATACAGAAAGTATTAAATGATGAGCTACTTTAAAGAGTGGATACAATCATTTCTTTCCTAAGGGACAAACAAAAAACAGGCTGGTGCCATACAGTGCTGTATAATGTGTATGATGCTGGGGGGGTGGCAGGCACAGGCATTTCCCTTGCCTTGACAAAGCAGGATCTATGGCCACGCACCTAAAGACAAACACGAAGAGATATCACCATCACCAGGTAAGGCTGATAACGCCACCGCTTCATCCCCAGAAGGGAATGACTATTTCCAAGGATAATTAAGGGCCTAATCCTGCACCATGAATGGTGACGAGGACTTTTGACTCTCATTAGCTTTAAAGGGAGATGAGAGGAATCAGTGGGTCACAGGATCAGGCTCTAAAATGAAAAGAGAGATTTGAAGGAGTCGTCTGCACAATTTCATACACGAGGAGGAAGAGAAAGCCAGTTTGATCTGAGCATCCCTTCTATGCTCTGGGAGTTTCACAGCACCTCCACTGCGCAGCACTGTAATTTTGTAGGTCCAAAAGGCATTTGCCGGCATTAGCTGCTCTGAAATAAGAGAGAAGGTAAAGGATTCACACAGAAAGCTGAGTGTTAAGCTGATCAAAGTTAGAGATACAGGGATTTATACGCACCTTTCCAGCAAAGAAACACTATCAGCTTTTTTATACTAATCTCAGTGGGCCAAATTTATCCTGATGTAACTCAAAGCACATCAGAAGAACTACTGCACAGATAAAGTGGACCGAGCCTCCCTGTGATGTTATTTATAATCTGTATGTTTTGCTCTATAATAGCATATACAGTAGAGGGCTGCCTGACTGCAGTCACTTACAAGGGTGCAAAAGTCTACTGACTCCAGCAAAGTTAATTCTGAGTTTGATGAAGGAGATTCACATCAAAGCAGTAACAAAGGCTACTCCTAAAAATCATTCCTATGTGTTCACTGATGTTCTTAACTTAGCATCAAGAGCTCTATTAATACCCACATTAGGCTTCACAGTCTCCTTAAAATCTGAAGGCTGACTCCCTTTTTCTAACAACTAAATGCCTTACATGCATCTGTTGTGAAACAACTTGGTCCTGCAGTGTGCACTGTGAGCAGCCTGCTTCTGTGACAGTGCTTAACACCTATGCTTGGAATCTAAGGTTGGCTTTCAAATCCAAGGTTGGCATTTTCAGAAGCATTTAAGAGACATAAGCATGTTAGCCCCACTGAAAGTCAATGAGACTTCTTTTCCTGAATCAGCCAGGTTTTCTGAACACTGGATCCTATTGTGTTTCGGTGAGAGATGGCTGCCTCCCAGCTGAGGCTTTGAAAAATCTAGCCAACAAAACACCACCACCATAAAATCAGCACAAAAAATAGACACAAATTGCGTAAATGGAGTCTTCTCAAGATCAACCTATTTAGAAACTTGTGAGATCTCAAAAAGCCATTCTTCTCTGTCCAGGACCCTCTCTAGCTTTCATATGAGAAAAGCGACACTCTTCTTAACACCCAGATAAGCCTGCCTTTATCAGACACTGTTGTGGCCAATTTGCATTCAGAAAGGAAGGAGACTTTCTTTATTGCCATTATCCATAGAGGCATATGTCCAAATTTGTGATCACCTTCTACGATTCGGAACAAGAAATTAGCTTCATTCTGAGAGAGAGAGGATGTATATTCATCTTCTGTCATTATTCTGAAGACCAAGAATTGAACAGCAAACCTAAGTACCTTGCAAGAAGCTACAGACAACAACAGGAGTTGCTGCTATGCCATGCAAGTCTCTGTAGGCATATTTGATGTGGTGTCTACATAGAATCATAGAACAGTTAGGGTTGGAAAGGACCTTAAGATCATCCAGTTCCAACCCCCCTGCCATGGGCAGG
>JANRGW010002743.1:21183-42301 GCA_024733675.1 Psilopsiagon aymara | reverse complement strand
GACATCCTTGTCTCTAAGTTGGAGAGACATCAATTTGATAGGTGGACCACTTGGTGGATAAAGAACTGGCTGGATGGTGGCACTCAAAGAGTTGTGGTCAATGGCTCAGTGTTCAGCTGGAGACCAGTAATGAGTGGTGTCCCTCAGGGATTAGTGTTGGGATCAGTCTTGTTCAACATCTTTGTTGGTGACATGTACAATGTGATTGAGTGTGCCCTCAGCAAGTTTGCTGATGACACCAAGCTGTGTGAGTAGTGTGTGCAGTTCTGGTGTCCTCCTCATAGAAAGGACATGGAACTGTTGGAACAAGTCCAAAGGAGGGCTACGAGGACAATCATGGGACTGGAGCACCTCCCATATGAAGACAGGATGAGAAAGTTGGGGCTGTTGAGCCTGGAGAAGAGAAGGCTGTGTGGAGACCTCAGAGCAACCTTCCAGTATCTGAAGGGGCTTATAGGGATGCTGGGGGTAGACTCTTCATTAGGGGCTGTAGCAAGTAGACAAGGGGTAACAGGTTAGAACTTAAACAGGGGAAGTTTAGATTGAATGTAAGGAGGAAGTTCTTCACTGTAAGGGTGGTGAGGCATGGGAATGGGTTGCCCAAAGAAATTGTTAATGCTCCATTCCTGGCAGTGTTTAAGGCCAAGTTGGAGAGAGCCTTTGGTGACATGATTTAGTGTGAAGTGTCTGGGGCCGTGACAGGGGTTTGGACCTAGATGATCTTAAGAGCCTTTCCAACGCTAACTATTCTGTAATTCTATTGCCCTCATCATAAATCACATGTCCTCTGTAAGATTGTAGTTGAAGTTGCTCAGTTAGATTGAGTTTATAGGAGGAGATTACTTGAAAAACTAGTAATTGTAGCTGGAAGTTATGTATTTCTTACTATAAAACCTCTTAAACCTCTCTGGTATTACTTACCATATGTGGTCTCAGAAATAAACTTCCATGTATTCTGTGTAGTCTATCACTCTAGTTTCTATGCCTGAGGGAGCATGAAGATATACTTCATTTTCCTTTGTGTGATAACTTTTTTTTTCCATGTTTCTTGGTTATTTTATTTGAAATTTAAACGTGTTACCTGCACACGGGGATGCTATAATCCTATCCTATTCTATCATCTTTGGTTTGCCGTGTAATTTTCCTTTGTCAGGTCTGTGTGATCAAGCATTCTATGTCAGAAGTCATACTGCTGGACCTACAAGCTGAAGTTGAGACATGGTGCTTTTACTGTTCTTTAGTAAGCTTGAATCATCTAAATGCACAAAAAGAAAATTTGACTTTATTTTCATTGACTGCCAGTAAATGAAGAGAGTTGTTTGTGGCACATTAGGGTGATCATTTGCTTCTGTGAGCTCCTCAGCATTAGGCTTCACTGACATGGACGTCATTGGTTCTATTCTTTGATGAAGTGGCACTAACTACAGCTTATCGATGCGTGAAAACATCTTCCATAAAAGAAGGTCCTGAAAAAAAAAAATACCGTCTGCAACAAGTCTTTTTACCTGTAGTTTTATTTGAGGGTGTTTTAGATGTGCTTTAGGGTCATAAGAGGCCTATCCATTTCTCTTTGCCCTTAATACATACTTCCTACTCTAAAGCAGTTAACTTGCAATTGTGCAACATCCCTGCCTCAGAGGGCTGCTGTGTTATGTGGTCAGATACCAGGTTGCATTTCTGTTGTTTGTAAGTTACTTTAAGGCTTCAAAGCCTTAAAAACCTGGACTACAGTTCTGACACTTGTAACTCATGCGTTGAAGTATCTTGTTAGGTCCAGTAACATTAAGTGTTCATAACCATTTTGGTATAGGTTTCCACACTCCCTTAAAAAAAAAAAAGTTTTAGGATGATCAATAAAAGACTATATCTTTCAGTTAAAAAAAAAAATAATAAAGTTGGTATACTGCTAAATCTGTAGGAGGGAACTGTTTCTCAGGAGATAGGGTAGGTAGTTAATTTTGTCCTTTAAGATAGACTGTGAAACAAATGGCTGTCTCAAGGTAGCTGTACAGTAGCAGCAGGAAAGGAAGCTAGATAGTCTTCAGTCCCAAATGCCATCCCATGTGGGGAGGGAATACTGAAACTGCAAAGCCTCAATACCTTGACCTTCCCTCCTGCTGCTGTTCACAAGTCTTTTGTTTAGTGTGCACCACCTCTTAGCCTTTTCTTTTTTTTCAGCTGTTTGTGTCTGTTCATTCCTTGTCCATTTCTCTAGTGATTCCAATAAATGTGAAGGCATATAGTGTCATTTTTCTATCCTGAATTTTGTACTCAAAATTACGTTGTAATACTTAAACTTTTAGAAACTGTAAAGTACCTGGGACAGAAGGGGCTTTTAATGAAATGTCTTAGAGTTTTTCTTAGGGTTCTCTTCAAGATGCATCTTTCATGGGTCTGAGAGGAATCTGCTGGGGCTTTCCAGTAGACAAATATATTTTTCATTTCAAATTTGATGCCTAAAAGTAATCTTCAGACTGATTGGGCAGGATATAAGTACAGTTTGCTGCATGGGAATGCATGAGTGATGTCAAGCTGCATTGCTGGCCAACCTGATCTTGCTTAGAAAGAGATGGGCTCCTATAAGCTGTTTTAATTCCTCAGAAGAGTATCCTGTTTGTCTAACCATTTTCAAGTTTGAGCGCCTTGTAAAGAGCAGGCAGGGACGCAGGACTGTGTGGCTGGAAGCAGGAGGTTGGAGGTGGCAGGAACTTACCTTTTTGGCACTACTTGAGATGTTACATAGGCTCCATAAAGTGCAGTGAGCCATGCTTTTAAAATCCATATGGATTTTCAAGAATTTAGCACTTTCTGAACTTGTTGCTGAAATCTGAAACCACACAGTTCTCCTTTCAAAGAAGGCTCTACTCTCTTACTCTTTTTCTGTGCAAGAGTCCAAAAGAGACAAGGAGAATAAGGCCTTGTTGTGTCAGTGTGGTAGAAGGAGTACCAGCTCTAATTAGGTAATTCTGTTAGGGTGAAGTTGATCCAGTCTTTCAGTAGCTGTCTATTCTGAAAAGTTTGTGTCGATTTCCTGTGTTTGACTCAATTCTGATAACTTAAAGGGCAAACATTCTACTGCAGGTTTGTCATAATCAAGAAAAGGTGAAGGGAAACATCTTGAACCTGTAGTCTTATATGATGGCTTCTCCAGAAGCAACACAAACTTAATTTCATTTAACAGTACTGGAGTGCGTAGAATGTACTCACTGCGTGGTGGCTAAAGGGCAAGGGAAGAAGTACTGCAAGGCTGATTCCACAGCAGAACTGACTTCAAGAAGGTGCCAAGTATTTTTGGACATCAGAAACATTTTGAGAAGCTTAAAGTTTAAATATGTTTTAAGTCTAAGGAAAGATTAAACTGTGCTTACATTCTAAATGACATCCTGGGCAAAATTAATTAGAATATGTCCTTGCATATTAGTTATTGATTACAATGTGTTAAGGTGGGGGGATATAGAGAGAGATGCTTCACTTTCAAAATGTATGTTGAGAATAGCTGTTGAAGTGAATGAGAGGTCAGGTTAGTCCTAAACTTAATGGTACCAACAAATCTGTAGAAAATACTTCAAAATTAATTTCCTAATACTAAAGCAAGCTGTTACTGTCTTCTGTTCCCCCAACACATGTACAGACACATGTGCAATTATAAGGTTTGAATCTTATGCCTGTTTTCATGTTGAGATTTTTCTTGAGTACTTTCCCCTTAATGCTTTGCAGCCCAAATACAGCAGTAACAGCTGCAAGTGTCCTCCCCAAATAAAAAATACCTATGCCCTGTTTAGAGAGAACAGTGAACAGCAAAATCCAAAAAAAAGGAAAAGAAAATGTAAGAACTTTGTAAGACTTTAATTCTTAAAATGCTACTTCTGCGGCTGAGAGGACCATGGAAGAGGCAGGTGAGTGTCAGTTCCCTGAGGAGCTGATAGAAAGGTGAGCCTCTCCTGTTGGTGAGCAGGCTCTGCCCTCTGTGCCTCCCACCTCAACAGAGCATGCCCATCCAGTTTTCCAGATGGATGAAGCATTCAGATGGCTTCTTTCAGGTTTTGGAGGTGGTTTTAAATATATTTACAAAACATCCAGGTAACTGGGCTCTTCACAGCATGGGGGCCTTAAACATAAGCAGTGAGAAAGTAGATTAAAAGGTCTCACTTATTCTGTCCCACTTGTGGCTGCACCAGCAGCTGCTCTACAGAATGGTTTGGCTGCTGATATAAAAACAGACAAGCAACAAGCCATCCACTGCCTTCTTTCTCCTGCCTTGTCCTTACTTCTCCCCCCTCTTACAGGAAACTGACTCGCACTGCTGCCCTGTATTGCTAAAGAGTGATTTGAAGAAAGCTGAATGACTTCACATGAATGTAGGGGGCAGGATGGCTGATGGTGAACAACACATGGGGTGGGACATTTTTCCTTTCCCAGACATCTTTTTCTACAAAACTAAAAAATAGTAAACATTGGCACCTACTTGTGTTGTTTTGAGGATCTGAATTAACCCTCCTGGATCCAGCATTAGGGAAAATGTGGGAGAAAGCTGAGGCTTTTTCTCCTAGTGGAAAGCCTGTGTTGCAAAAGATAAAACAGTAGTTTCAAAGAAGTGCTTCTTTAAAACCTTGAAGAAAATCATCATCCTGTTTAAATTCACTTCAGGTTCCAGCTGCCTGCAAAGAAACTTCAACTGGCTGGTTCTGTCTGGGAAATGTAAAGACTAAACATCAGCAAGAGGAACAGTGTCAGTTCCCAGGTACATGAAAATAAAACCTGGGGGAAAAAGAAAACCCATCCTCATTCAGAGGTTTTGTGGCTTCAGACCTCTATGAGTTACATACTTGGGCTTCTTTCTGCAAGTGTTTGGCCTAGGCATTTTATCTCTGCTCTTGCATAAAAACAAATGCCAGCAATGATCCTAGAAACTGGAACTTTCCTATGCAATAAGACTTTACACTTTAGCAGGAGTTTGTAATTTCAATCTAATGTTGCTGCATTTAAGAATTCAATATTAACAGATTTTTGTACATCATGGAACAAGTAAGGATTTCATGTTCTACGTGTAGCTACTGTGGGTTCTTTCTTTAGGTCATTGCAATAGTGGAAACAATTTTGTTGTTTTGGGGGAAAAAAATAATCTTTTCAATTCCTAGAACAGTTAGGGTGGAAGGGACCTTAGAGATCATCTAGTTCCAACCCAGATAGAAAGTCTTTTAACCTCTTGCTCTAACTACTACACAATTTTAGATACCTCTCAAGATAGGATTGTGCAAAATAGATGGTGGGGGTAACTGCTCATAGTAGAACAACAGGGAAATGAAATGCAGCAAGCCGTCATTGTCATTGTCATGGCTTTACTTAGGAATTATTTGGGCAGAAGGCGTGCATTGGCCTGATGGCCAGTGCTGACAGTGTCTTTCTAGCAACAGTCACCATCAGCTTAAAAGTATAGCAGCGTAGAGTCTAGAGTGAGCTTTTGAAAAAACATTCCTGAAAGCACAAGTGTTGTGTAACTTCATTTTGGAGTGCAATAATGAGAAGTGTGGTAAGAGCGTAATAAATAAATTTCTCTAATAAACTTATACTCCCATTTGATGTGTTTACTGTTACTGGGTATAAAATAGTGAGATCTGAAATGACAGTGAAATAATGTTTCCTATGAGAAAGTGTACCATGGCTTCCATATGGAAGAAGCCCTAGATTGAAGCACGGGAGAAAACGTTATGGAATCAGATATCCAAGGCTTTATGTAGTTTCCATAAATCAGTAAGACTAACTGATCCTAACGGAGTTTTGAGTCTCTACCCATTTGCTGATGGCTTTGAGAACATAAGGGACTTGATTTTCTGTCTCAATGTGGAAACAATTTCCGGCGCTACCTTCTTGTCCCAGATCTGACTTTGCTGCCAAACGGACAATTAGCAGCTTTGTCTGGTCCCAGACTTTGGTCTGCAAAAGCGAAGTGTGGCTTGGATGTGCATTTGCTTTATTTAAAGAGACGTGATGGTGCATCCCTGCTGCACATCCCCCTTGACTGCCACCTGCTTGTGAAGGTGGGCTCTCTACTCCAGCTTCCTTAGACCTAGTGCTCACCAGATCTCCTCACCTAGGCTTGGGGATTTCTCCTGGTACTTCATGGGTTGAAATGTATGGTTGAGGAATTAAGTAAGAATAATGAAAAAAAAAAAAAGAAAATAGAGACTGGGTCTTTAGAATAATAATTTTTGGAGAAGACAGCAGCCTCTTTAGGAGATGCCAGTGGAAGGATCATATAATGCCTTCCTTCACCTGAATCAGTTGCTCAAGCAAGCAGTCATTTCTTGTACAATATAATTAAAACCACATTTTAAAATGGGGTGGTTTAGTGATGTGTTGTCTTAGCAGGCAACAGTCTTTTTTCTGAAGTTGAAAGTGATAGTGCCAGTAGCTGAAATTGAAGAGTTTTATTTGCTTATAAAGATCAGAATATTAAACTGGAATGAAAGTTCACTCACAATAAGTGCCTCAGTCCGAAGTTTAGATTTGTATGTTGTACAGCATGTTATACGGATTCTGAATTTGAAGGCTGCTTTTTTGTAAATAATCATCAGCCACCATTTTTTAATATTCTAGAAGGCCGAGGAAGTCTTTAATTTCTCTGTGTCCCACAGGTTTGCATGTGCGCCTGCATGCACCCCATTATGCAGAAGGACATTTTTTCTTAAGTATTTAATTTTGTGGAGAGCATGTTTAGTCACTGGTAAATGAAAACAACAGTTAAAGCTCTAGCATTAAGGTTAATAGGTATTATATAAATCGTGGGATTTTTGACGTAGGTGGTGCATCCCTTCATGTTATACCTGTGGTCTTTTGTTTATCCGACAGAAGTCTTTTGTTCTGAAACAGGTGCTTCCTCTAATCTGTTACTGGTTTATGACTGAAAAACACGCTTTAAAACTTAAGATGGTTAATAATATGTATGTGCTATCGGGGTATATGGATGCAGAGGCAAAAACAAGGTGTGGTGTGATTTTCTGTCTCCCTCCCATAGCAAAACTAGATCTCAGAAAAGCTTGAAGACTTTCAATGTATTTTGGAGACTTAATCCTTTAAGCTCATCTGGGCATGAACTCTGTGGTCATTTGAAAAAGCTGCGGTATTGATGAGTTTTGTAACAGAAAAGACTGAAGCAAATGTGTGTGAAGATCCTGGAAAACACAGAATAAAGGGTTAAGAAAATGGCCTGTTGTTAACCAAGGACACTGTCCCTAGTTGTAAAATGTGAGGAATGTGTTGTTTATGTCAAGGCGAAAAGGCTAAAAGGAAGGCGCCCACAAGCTGCATCCTTAGCACTAGAGAGCAGTAATGAATCTGTAGCACACCCCACATGCTCTCCCTGTTCTAAAATGAGATAATGGTTATGCAGCCTGACCTGGCGCTTAAGGGAACTGAAGGTGAATTGATTTTGAGATAGCCAGCTGCTCAGTATCAATCAGTGGCTCCTAAAAGATATAAAATAGTACCTTGAAATTCAGCTTTTAGCACCAATTGGGAAACGCAGAAAATTTCAGGAGGACAAGACAGGTCAGCTTCCCTCCGTGGCAAAGCCTTGTGGTGGACCCAGTGCCTTGATACTTGGCATTATGTGGAAGTGAGTGAGTGAAATCTGAGAGTGTGAAGATGTAAAATCAACTTAATTCTTTTTTTTCCTTTTAATATTATCTTGCCTCTAATATCTTGCACTGTGCTCTATGGTGCTAATTTCCCTACAAAAGCTTTCTGAAAGATGGTGAATGTATAAGTTGCTTCTCTTTTACTACTGTTGACAGTTAAAGTTGTCAGGGAAATTGAGATTTGTTAAAAATGGGTTAAGAGACTTCCCTCACTCTTGTGAAGGGAAATATAGTACCAAGTATCTACTTACAGAATCCAGCTTTCTGCCAGGGAGGTAGGTGTGCAGAAGGATATCTAAGAACCCTGTGGGGTTTATTACACAAAAAAGGAAATTAAATTTTGGATTCTTTGTCATGCTAATAGTACTTCCTGCAGGGAAGTATGTGGCCTGTGGGAGAGGCTAAGATTTCCTCTGGGACTTAAGATACTCCTACTGATAAAGCCTTGTAATTATTTGTGACCCTTATCCTTCCTGTTGCATCTTCTCTGCCATCCTCACTAAGTATGGGCTGTACTAATGCTCCTGGTGAATCTTCCTGAACTTTCAAAGTTTTCCTTAGCAGCACTTATGATGATGTGCTGAGGATCAGACTAACATTAAGGTCACCTAAGTTGTTGCCTGAGTACTTTAATTCTGAAAGATCTCTGAGGAACAACTTGCAGTAAAGCATTTGAGGGCTCTTGCGGCTACTCTAAGAATATACTTCTGCCCTCATGGTTGTGGCATTACATGAGCCTGCTGAAAGTGATGATGAATGCCAAGAGGCATAATAATGACATGCCAGATGTATTGGCATGTGGAGCTGCCACATTAAACTGTAAAGTGCTTAAGGCAGGTACAGGAACTTCCAAAACCTTCAACCTCCAGAAAAAAAAGATGTGCCCTAATTTGTGGGTGAGGAGAGGGGTGGTTCTTGGTGGACCAGTGAGCAAACACTAACTGTGGACTTACATTTTCAAGACACTATATGGCCAAATGTAAGGACAGGGGGAAAGCAGTACCTCTTCCTAAGAAATGACCTTGGTTTTTTTTCTTGCTAAAGCATTAAACTTAACAATATACTGTAGTTCTTAGAAACAAAATATGTTTATATCAGAATAGTGGGATTATAAGTTTGGAAATATGATTTAAGATTCTTATATATCACTATGACTGAGAAAGGAGAATTAAAAAAATCCAAAATTCTCTAATGAGGTAGTCTGATATTCTGTACCACCCTGGAAGAGTTTTAGTTTCAGCTTCCTCATATTAATGGAAGCTTTTGTATTAAAAAAATCTGAAAGACCACAGAGCTGGTTTATCAAACTACCTGCCTCAGGCTCAAGACTTGCTACCTCTGTTGAAGGAGAATTCGTGCTCCTGCATCAGTTATTGAGTACAACTGTTTGGTCTACAGCTGAAGTTGGACTTCTGCTAACCCTAGGCAGGCCAGGTCAGTTTGCTGCTGTGCAAGGCCATTTTTAGTCACTTTCTGTAGGGGGAGGGAATTGGTGCAGATGAGTTAAGGGTGATGGTGTTTTAGTATCTTAAATTCCTGTAAGTTGTATACTTTAATCCATGTGCGTTAGAACCTAAAAAGCAGTGGTTTGTGTTATTCTGGCAGTGCTTGTTGACCAGGTGTTTCTGAATAGAAATCTTATACAATAACGCCAGCATGGTATTCCGGTTTGTTTTCTCAGCTGAGTTTTACTGTAAAATTCTTGTCCATGCAGCATAGTTCTTTTGACAGCTCCTGACTCAAAGTTTGGCTTGTGAGGTTCTTTTCCTACAAGTAGAAAAGGGTCAGACTGTACCATAGTTCTATTTAGGATTATAATCATTTTACACTGGAGTTCACCATTTTGCACTCGAGGGTTACAGTTCTGTATGGTTGACCCTAAAGCATTTTAATCGAGTTTTGTTACTGGCTGCTCATAGTGCATGTTTTTGAGCTACTAAAAGGAAGTTGATTTTCACATTTTTGTTACAGTGGAAAATTTGGATTAAAATAATATTGCAGGAGTTTAAAATGGACCATAAATAACAGCTGTAACAACTCTTATCATGCCTCCTTTTAAAAATGCTTTTTTCAAGTAACGAGTGTTCGGAAGAACATTCTTCTGTGGCAGGAGAGCTGGAAGAAATGTAGCTTACAGAACAGCACTTAAGTACATTAACACATAAATTAATTTAGATCCTACAGTTGCTTTTATAGTGTTGAAAAAGAGCAGAAACTGGACAACCCTGACTGTTGTGCAGCCTCAGAGCGCTGTGTGACAGTTAATGACCATGTTCCTCCCGAGACGGGAATGGCTAGTACAGATCCAGCTACAATGAAAAAATATCCTTGTGTAAAGAGGCAATTGAAGATTTCATGAAAGAATTCAAACTGACAATAATTCCCATTGAAATCTCATTTTAAATGCTAAATATTGAGGCCACAGAGGCCAGCTGTAGCATAACCTGTACTCAGTAAGTTAAAGAGTATAGTGACTTTTTCACAAGTTTCTGTGGAAACACAGGGAGTACAAAATTCAGGCTTAACTAGCTTGTAGAGACTTGAAGGTTAATGGAAGGGGAATGGAGCATCAGTTATTGCTTGGTCAGAGAATGGGTGCTATCCTTGGAGGGAATCTGTAGTAAATATCTTGGGCTCCTGTAGCAGGAATTGATGCTGCTATGACTGCATATCAGAGAATGCAGTGGCAGATTTCAGATTTGTCCAACAGGTGATCACATCACTGTCCCCCATCTCTTCAGATAACTCAAGAAGAATAGAATGAGCTGTTAGCAGATGAGAAACTTGCTGTGCAGACTTTCCCAAATCAAATAGACTTGATTCACATGACATACCCCAATGAGTAAGTTAGTTTGCAGTCCTGACAATGGGTTAAATTTATGATCTCTATCATAAGTATTTGTTGTAATCAAAAAAGGATGTTAGTAGTTGTTCTGATGCCTGGTTGTGGCAACTTCTGAATTACATGTACTGTAAGATTTTCACGTCCTTTTTTTAAGCATCTTGGAGTAGAGAATGCTTAGCAACAGACACCTGAGAAAAACTTACTTTTTTTGCCCTTGAAACAGTATGCAATTCCCATTTGTACTGTTTCCTTGGTGGTTAAAGATGGAAGCCAACCAAATGATATGTAGCAGTCATGATTTTATTTGAGCTTCTTTCTCCTTCCTTATTAAGCTTTATAAGTGAAGGATTTAAAAGTTTTTCTTCTTGTGTGGAGTCAGAAAAGAATCAGTCTCTTAATGTTTGTCTGAAGTTTGCTGTTATGTTATAATAGTTTCTACCAGAAAAAGCATAACTGGTAGGTCTTGTTCATTCTGTAAATACCTCTTCTTTCTTCCTTCTCCTTACCATGCTAGATGCATGGGATGGGGGGGCGGCAGTGGAAAAGTTTGACCATGTTTCCCCCCCTTTTTCTCTTTCCCGGTATTATTCATACGCTTGTGTGACAACAGTCACACTTTCATTTTCTTAATGAAATGGGGTTTTTTGATTGTTTTCTTCCATATGCATATTATAGATGTTATTTTATTTTCTCTTTAAATATTGAAAAGCTACTTACTAACTTCAGAGTTCTGTGAGCCTAAATGAGCTGGGATTTTTTCAGCAGTGCAGTAACTGTATTGAAGGAGTAAAGGGAGTTCAGAGCTTCCACGTGAAAACTGCTGCCTCCCAAAGATCCATTTAGTCCAAATTCTGCCAGAAAATAATGTGTGTTGAGAAAGAGGATATATATGAAAAAGGATATTGTTCCCATTACTGTCAGTAGTTTTAGGAGTGAATTTGCACAGTAGTGGTAGTTTGAGTTATAACAGGAGGTGTTCCATTGCTTGAGAGTTGAATCTTTATACCTTCACCTGATCATTCCTCCATAAGGTTTTCCCTTCTTTTCTTTGATACATCTGAGTTAACATGGAGTTATAACTCACTGCAGGTAGACCTCAGGAGTTCAAACCACTCTACTTCTTGTCACTTGCTACTCTTCTGTACATTTGGATCACAGTCTTTAAAAGTTGATTTCTTTATATGATAAAATAACCAGTAGAGACCTTTCTTTAGACATTTGGTTGCAGAGCATAAGTGAAGCCTCCAAGAATGCTGGAGTGTATGAGTACTGCTGTTAGCTGGTAGTGAGCTGTAAAGTTTTAAAGAAAAACAGGCAAAGCTCCAAAAAATGGTATTGTTCTGCATTTTTTTCCATAGAAGTGTTTTGAAAATGTGATGATTTGGTCAAACACCAAAGCACAAGAAATACACCTGTGTTTTTAGGGTTTGAAGGATGTAACAAACATAGCAAATTTAGTAGTGTAAATGGAAAAAGCACTACACGAGCACAGTCATCTTCCTAAGAAATACCAAGTCCTTCCTGTTGCTTTATCTTTCTCTTTTGAATTACATGCATCTTTCTCAGAGAAACATCTACCAGCTGATCTAAGAAGTGGTTTACAATTAAATGGATCCTTTGATTTCCACCATGCTGTCAGCTGATGATGGTTGGCATGAAACAGAAGAGGGATTCTTGTGGTATTGTGTACAGCTCAGGACTGTGCAGCAAGGAAGAAAAATGCTCCTCATCATTCTGGCATCATGCAGATCAGAGGAGCACAGTCTGCCTCTGTTAGCCTACATTCTTCTCTGTTTTTTTACAAACAGAAAAGTCACTACATCTAAGGTAATTGCTGAATATTGTCTTTGTCCTCGTCAAGATTCACTTTCTTGCCACCAAGATGAACAGTCAGACAGAGGAAAGGCAAGTGGCCGTGGTCTTGGCTGGTCCAAAAAGGAATACCAGCAGCTTGCAGTGCTTGAAGGTGTGGGAGTTAATCTTTTGAAACTGCCCTCAGGCAGCAGCCTCACACAAGCTGAACAAGCTTCTGTGTTTTCCTTGTCATCAGTGTTGTAGGAGGAATAACAATCTCATCTGTAGTAATCTTAGAGGTTTGGAAAATGGTGCCTTTTGCCCTAAAAGAAGAGGTCATTTGAGCTCTAAATAGTCCATAACTTCTTCTGGCAATGAGACTGATGGCTGACTGCGGCCGTGTTGTTTTCTGCCCACTGGTGACTCAACCAAAGGATGGCAGGATTGGAGTGAGCTCTGAAAAGCTTGGGGAGACCCCACTGTCCTGGTGATGGGGCTTCAGGACGCAATAAAGGAATTTCTTCCATATGGAATGATTCATGTAATGAAGAGTCTGCCTGTTACATTTGATGTGCCTAGTTTTCCTTATAAATAAAAAATTGTGTGAAGGAGTTTGAGAATAAGTGTTATTTTTATTTAACAGGCACTTGGTAAGACAGAACAAAAACCAGGTCTTCAATATCTTGTTATATTGCCTGCACTGACTTTTATAAACTGTGCTTCAACATAAGTGCATTAAAAGCTGTAAAATGCAGATGTTCAGGATCTTCTGTTTCCTGTTTATCAGGCACTGGTTTCAAAAAGTATATTGAATAAAATATAGTCAACGTCTATAGTTCTGCTCTGCATCAGCTCTAGTCCCCATCTGTGGGCAAGGGCATAGAAAGAGTATCGTCTGGTGTGATTTTACTATTAATAGTTCTAGGTATATCTTTGTTACTTTGAAATCTTAGGGCTAATTAGTAAAGCTTGGCATTTGCTTCTTTATAAGAAGTATTTAAAGTTTTAATTTGGTTGTTGCAGATGTTTTGCTGTAGCACCCAGTAGTTCTCGAAACCCACAATAGGGATGCATGAAAGTCAGGAGTTGGCAGACTGTGCCTGGATGCTCTGGTAGGCTTGTGTGAATGAGCTTGTTATATTCTAGCCAAAAAAAGAGAAGGTTTGTCTTGAATTCATGCTCCTTTTTTTTTTCTTTTTTTTTTTTCCTTTCTCTGATTGCCCAAGAAATCCAATCCCATTTTTATACAGGAGAAAATCCTGTTGAAAAGACAAAACAAGACTGAATTAAATGAGAATAAAGTGATTTGTGGGATGCTTTGAGATGATCAGAGGGCTGGACCACCTCCCCTATGAAGACAGACTGAGAGAGTTGGGCTTGTTCAGCCTGGAGAAGGGAAGGCTCAGGGAAGACCTTGTACCAGCTTTCCAGTACCTAAAGGGACTGCAGGAAATCTGGAGAGGGACTTTTTGCAAGGGGATGTAGTGTCAGGGCAAGGGGGAATGGCTTTAAACTGACAGAGGGTTGATTTAGGTTAGATACTGAGAAGAAGCTTTTTGCTGTGTGAGGGTGGTGAGACGCTGGCACAGGTTGCCCAGAGAAGCTGTGGCTGCCCCATTGCAGGCAGTGTTCAAGGCCAGGCTGGATGCAGCTTGGAGCAACCTGCTCTAGTGGAAGGTGTCCCTGCCTGTGGCAGCAGATTGGAACTGGATGAGCTTTAAGGTCCCTTCCAACCCAAATTATTACAATTCTCTAATTACCCCATCAGTGAAGACAGCATCCAGCCCAATGACTTCTTGCATAGTTAGGAATTTCTAATGCAGTTATGGATGCCAGTGCATCTGCGTTCTGGTTGTCAGTGCTGTTAGTAATTTGAACTGATTGTTGCTACTGCTAGTAGTGTAACTGCAAGAGTAAAGCATACTTCTAGGCTTACTGGAAGCATAAGCTTTGTACCTTCTGGGGTGGGTTTTGTAGCCTGCATGGGGCACAGTTTCACTACTGTACATGTGTGGGCTAAATAAATATATGCCTGTGTGAGTTCCTTTTGGGTCAAGGTAGACCAAAGTAAGATTTCAGGTCTAAGGTCAGAATTTCATATATGTATGTTCTCAGCCTTGCATCTTCCCAAGTGCTGCTGGAGTAAACCTGAAAAGCTTGCCTTGCCTTTTGTTTCTGTCTTGTTTGAAGGCTTGCTTTGGGTTGATTCATAGGATCAGAGCCAGCTGGGGAGCTTTTAATGCCTTTTATATTTTCAAGTTGGGGGGGTATTTTTAAACACTCTTTTAAACATTTTCATGAGACTCACAGGTTTCATGGTATTTTTCAAAGAAGTAGGGGTAGTTTACTGATTAAGAGTCATACTGTTTGGTGTTACGCTGTCATTAAATGCTGAACTCCCTATCAGGCAGAGACATAACTGGTTAACAAAATGTGTTTTTTCTAGTAGTAATCATGTGTTCTGGTTATATTGTCGGTAGTATAGTGGGTGTTTTTACATGAGTAAGTACTGAGCAGTAAATGTGAGGTTTTTTTATTTTACATCTTTCCAAGTAAAAATAACTTACCTGAAGAGGTAAAGCAAAAAACTGAATATACCCCAGGTAGAGCACAAAATACCCCTGATTAAGCAGGTTATAGGGTGAGTTGGTGCGAATGTTTATTTTTGTTCAGGGTTGTGAGGCTGTTTTTTAATGTAGAGGAAAAGCATCCCTGCATTTCCTGGTTAACCAGAGATACCCCAGAATAATCAGATATTAGAACCTATTGCTAACCTAGCAATACAGGATAGCATGAGAAGACTTTCTTTTATGAATTCAGTGTTTGAAATCTATAAGTAAATCTCAGCAAGCTTTTTTGAAGCTTCAGAAAACTGATGTGTGCAATGTCATTGGCTTAGTTATCACTGTGGTCTGACAAATTAGACTGTCACAGTCCTGTCCCATCGGCCTCCTGAGAAAGTTCTCTTCAATTTGAGGCAAGACACTAACTGTTTACTTGGCACTAGAAATGAATGAATGAGCAGCCTTTATATGGACAGAAGGATTACTGCAGGGTTATGCTAGGGACTGCTCAGGATGAAGTACTGTACAGCAGTATAATGTTCTGCTTAATTCACTGCTTGCCATCATGCCGTGTATCACCCCATCCTACTCTTTTGTGCTGGCTTCAGTGCTGATGTGGCACAGGGGTGAGCCATCTCAGCCTGGTAACTTACTGAAAGGAGAAAGAAACCACAGTAGTTGTTCCTGTGGCTCAACAAGAGCAAAGCAACTTCTGTGTGGTGAAACCGGCTGGTGGTGAGGCAGGGAGGAAGGGGAGAGGCACAGAGGGAGGATGCACCAGATCGGCTTGAGCTGTGTGGAGCTCTCTATCTTAGCCAACACACAAAAAATTGCCTTGATATTAGTTATAACAAACAACTTGTACGGAAAGTGGTTTTCAAGAAAAAAAATGAAAAGCCTTGTTGATAGTCTTGTTGGAACAAGAAAAACGCTCTTTTCTGTTGAGTTTACAGTGCTTTACTTACAAAGAAATGCTGTTTTACACGTATTACTGGTCAGTCTCCTTTTTGTTTCCTTTCCAGATCACTGTGTATGAAAGGCCAGGTAACTTCCTCTGTTGGTTTATTTATTTAGAAACATACACAAGTGCAAAGATAGTTGGGCAGATGATGTACCCAGGACAACTCGTAACTCCAAAAATAGATGTTTCAGGTTGAGCGTCATGCTGATACCTTGCATTTTGATGGTGTTTTTTTGCTTCCTTCCTACCACTGTGTTTTTCTCCTTCATGTAGCTTCTTTCTACAGTTCTTGGCTTTTCTTCCTGTTAACCTGTCAATGTCAGTGGGAATTTCCATTAAGTTGCTGTGGTTCAAATACTGCAACCTAAGCTTTATTCCCTTGGATATAGGGAAAACAAACACTGAGAGTCTGATTCACCTTATTCTAGTAAGTTTATAAGGCTACTCTACAGACATTATTACAGGTATTTTTGACCCACAGCCTTTGGGATAAAAGGGAGTCAAGCCTGTGAACTCCAGCAAGAGCTTATAACACGATGACAGTGCATCCTGCCTGGAGCCTGCTACATTTTGGTTGAGACATTCATAGGTACAGTTGTCAAACTCTGAAACACTAAGGTTGTCTTAAGCACTGCTGCATTTCCAAGCACCTAACTTCACACTCCAGTCAAAGACGCCTTTAATTCAAGCATCTTGTCTTTAAAATACCTGTCCAACATTGTACATTTCATACAGTATTAATGTGTCTTGAAACTGAATGTTGAAAATAAGCATAATTCTGTTGTGCAAAAACCAGGGACATTTTCCCCCTAATAAATAAAACCAGTGGTTTGTTCTTTCCTTTGTTTTAAAGGCTTTGGCTTGTTTTATCTTGAATCCACTTTCTTGGTGCAGCATTTCAGAGAGAGGAGAAGGCTACCAACGAAAAACCTACCATGTCACTAGTTTAATCTGTTCTGTTTTCCTTGGTTACTGGTGGTTGAGCAGATAACCAAGAGATTGTTTTGGAGGAGGCCCTGATTCATGTTGAAAAAGACACTGTTGAGATGAGTCCCTGTACTTTAATGCCAAAAAGTGCTGGCAAGGAATCTTTATTCTGACTGTAAACTCTCGCACACTTTTTGTAATTGCTTGCTCATGTCCACAACTACATATTCATATGTATTTATTTCACATCCAATCCACGGCTTCCTGCAGAGTGCAGTTTGGGAAGGCGGGGGATAAGGAAGGAAATCAAGGTGTTTGGACTTAAATGGTGCTTTACCCAAGGGCAGAGATCTTTACTGGAGCTGGAACACAGGGAGGTGAGTGACTGCATTGTGAACAGAGATTCCTAATGGGATCGCTCTGGTCCTCTCAGAGAGCAAATCCAGCCTGGAATCAGTTAATTATTTGCCTTGCACATAGAAACTATCCTTAGTACTTTCATTGTTGTGGACTTCCTTTTCTGTTTATATGGACTTCTAATTCTGGAGGTTGAGCATGTTTTGGTTTTTCCAGAAAAAGAAGCAGTGGTTATTTTTAGCACAAGCCTGCTTTCCAGGTTGCGGTACCTAACCGTGTTGCTAAATGGCTCCTCACAAATGTGGCAGCAGGTTTTTGCCTCTGTGCTCTCAGGATATAACTCCTTTCAAATCTTTCCTAAAGGTACAGTCAGGCTGCTTCAGTTCTATTTCTCATGGGTAATGGTTCTGCTACAAATAAACATTTTCATTCAGATAGTGATAGATAGGAAAAGTATGGCATCTTTGAATGGCAGCTTCATCTTTTGTAACTCAGGTTTCCTAACTAATGAACATAAAAATCTCACTGGAACAAAGTCGATGTGGTTACAGGTTAAAGAGTGCACCTAGAATTTTGTATTTAAAATATTTGTTAATTTTTCTGAAACTGCAGTGTAGGTGGGGGTGAATTAGTGCATGAAGCCAAGCTTTTCACATGGAAATTATGTATAATAATAAATATATACTAATCCAAGAATTAAACTCAGTCCACATGAAGTGGAAAGTTCTCTGGAACTTCAGAAATGAATAAATACTTTCGGGTGTTATAAATATGTTTGCTAGTTTCTCTTTCCAGTTCAGGATTATTTTGGTTAATGACTTCTTTTCCTTGTCTCTACCTGTCCTTCTGTTAAAAACTGTAATACAGTCTGTGGCAGGCTGTAAAATACAACTTTAAAACATCAGAAAAATGATTAGGAAACACAATTCACTGATTTTAAAAAAGAGACTAAATCTCAAACTATTTACAGTGTAAATGACGCATAATTCAGATGCAGACTTAGGGCCACGAAAATATCTCTGTCAATAACACTGTATTTCAGGTTGAAGTGTGTTGACAAGACGTGCTTATGTATGAAAGTTGCATCCAATTTAAGATTAAGAAATGAAAACTGAGTCTTTGTAGTCTTTTCCTTCCTGCTCTTCCTCCTCCTCAGCCTGCAATAAGCTACTATTAGTTCAACGCACTTGCGCAGGTTTAGTTCTCACAAGAAAAGTAGCTGCTCTCAGGCTGCTTTCTTCTTGTGCATCTTTCCAGCATTGACCCTTTGGGTTTTCTCTCCTAGCACCTTTGCATGTGCTCTTTGATCATGGCTTATGTGACTGTCTGTATTTATATTCTCTGCATGATAGAAAATGTTTTGCATAAGGGTCAATAATCTCCATCCTCTGTCTCCAGGAGGGAGAACTATGTCATAGTTCCCATTAAGTAGGTGCTTCTCAAATATTTGGTTAGTGGAGCAGCAAAGGAATGGTAAGTGAAATCTGCCCTGCCTCTACAGTGGCAGATGAGTCAGAGAAAGAGGTGCTGTAAGGGCATTATCTTGTTTTAAACACTTGGCCTTGACAAGATCAGTCTGGCCTGCATGTGGTTGAGAAAACACCCAGCGTCTACCTAAGTGCAGCTGTGCCTTATGTCTCCACTCAGGGTATTTCTGGACAGTTGAATTCTACTCTGTGTGAGTGTTGCTGCTCTGATGCTTCGTTAATAGTTGCAAAAACTACTTCAATGACTGCCTTGAATCTTAAGGCAGGCTACAGTTAGGTCCTTTGATCAATGTAGTTTCTTTCTGGGGAATACCGAAGTTTGATGAAGGAGGATGGAGGAAAGGAAGAGAAGCAAGTGAGAGGTGTCTCCTGTATTTCCTGTAAATCAGGAGTTATTAAAGGCTGGTTAGAGTGGACTAAGAAGAGGGGCAGTTAAGAGGCTAATGACAACTTAGTGTGAACACTTCAAGTGCTTCTTGGTCAAAGTATAACTGTGAGCTGGTAATAGCCTCCAGCAGGTTGGATCTTGGATTTTATATGCTTGTGAATTGAAACTGATAGCAACTGAAATAGCAACCTGTCAGAAAGGTAAGCAGATGCTAGTGAGGTGTCTCCCAGTTGTTTTGGATGTGAGATGTTTCTATTTTATTAAAAACACACTAGCAAACTGCTTTGAAAGTGTCTTCACATCGGGTTGTGAATACAAGATTTGCTTTTGGATTTACTGCTTGCCAGGAGACATCAGAGTAGGCAGGGTACTTAAGCCTAATGTTAAAAGCATTTCATTGCCAAAGTCAGCCTGCTACTCAGGCACATTAATAGCATAAGGAAAGAAGGCAATCTGTAACTCCTAGTAAGGTAAAAAGTAAGATACATAAATTTCTTTGAAACAATTTACTTAATGTTTTTATATATTATTTTAATCTTTATTGCGGTAAACGCTTTTAATATGCTTTTAAAGTGTTAACAACAAAGTGGATGTTACTAAGGATAAATTAGACTTGTAGTTTTCCCTAGGTTCTTTAAAACAACTCATACAGTAATTTGTGAAATCAAACATTTTTCTTTTAAGCACTCTCAAAGAATCTACCACAAAATTATAAAAATGACTAATTATATAAATATGGGATAGATGCTCTTAAAGAGTCAGATGAGCATCACAGTAACTGCATTACTGCAGATGCATTCCTTCACTCTGAGTAGACCATCAAGGCCTTCTCCTAGTCTGGACTTTTCATCTCCTCCAGAACACTCATTAAACCAGAGTTCAAATGTCTGGTGTGTTGAGATGGCCTCAGGAGCTGAAGTGAGGTTATTGCAGTGATGTTCATTTTAGCAAAGTGCTCCTTTTCTTGAAAACAACAACAAAAAGACTCTTACAGCTGGCGATGGTTTGTGGGTTAGGGCTTCTGAAAGGAAAGTTGGACAGTAGTGGTTTAAATACAACTGTAACACTCTTCCCAGCATTTGCTCTTTCAGGAGATTCTTTAAATGTCAAAATTCATATGTATTGAATAAAAGTCAGTGGGAGCTGTTTCTGTTGGGCATTCCTGAAAAACAGACCAGAAGTGCGCTAAAGTGGGCTCCAAAAATCCATGGAAAGCTGGGTGCTGAAGATGCAGCTGCACCAGCCATGTTTCTAATGGGGTAACTGGTTTCTGACAAGCACAGCTGATAGTCAGGAGCCCCTATATGTTCTCAGTATGCTTGTGAAACCATATGGCTTCCAAATCAGCTTATGCCAATGTCTCCAGTTCATGTGAGATGAAGTAAGCTACAGTGTCAAAACTGAAATTTTTTGCTGGCATAAATTAGACCTACATTGTGGCTTACTAGTGACACTTTTCAAGCACAGAGCTAGCTTTAACTTCATTATGACCCAGCCAAAACTAATAATTTCCAGATGGTAAACCAAAGTGAAAGAGTATGAGAATACAGAATTCTGTATATATAACTTTCATGTGTACTAAAACCTCAAAAAAAGTCACTCAGATGTCTTTCTGGGTGGTACTAGTCCTGAATTTCACCTCACTGTTGAGGAAACTTGGCAGCTTTCCTTGTGGGATTAATCTGAACTAGTCATATTCAGTTCCCCTTGACATGTTTTATTTCATTAATGAGTCACTGAGAAAAAAACCCTCTATTTCTACAGTGAGGGATAAGTTATCTCAGTTCTTTGTGAATACCTATGCATTGGTCCCTCTAGAGCTTATGCCATGGCAGTCTATTTGGTCTGCAGTTGATAATGGGGGCCTTTGTGTTGGAGACAGTGGAGGACCTTTCCTCTTAGGCAGTGTACGAACATGGAACAAAATGCTAGCTCTTGCTTCTAGGTCTTTCAGTCTTGGGTCTGGTAGGCACATTCACTACTGCGGATAGAGTGATGACAGTACACCACCATCTGTTTATCCATCATTCAGTATTTTAACAGAGATTAATACAAGGCTATTTTTAGCACTGGCAGATAGAGGATGTGTTATTTTAGAACATGTATTTATTTAGTGTTTTCTTTTGTTTCTTAGCTTTTGTGAATTGATTTGTGTTTT